>CM051024.1:100369404-100376904 GCA_027627225.1 Congeria kusceri
TCTTCAAAATCTTGTAGAACATTTGTTATGCTTGTGCCCCGGTAATGATGCACACAGACGCCGCGTGTGGGACGAAATATATCAGGCAAGAGGGCGGGACGGCTTCCTGTTTATGATAAAACTTAACAGTACAAGGCAGTGTGAATTTCTTCTTGCCTTAGCAGCAGAGAGCGATGGGGACACATTACGTTATCCGAACGTTGCGTTGGTTGTCTCTCATCTCATGCGATAAATGAGCGCTTGAATTCTGCTAGCTTGCCTGCTTAAACGCCTTGTCATTTCGATTTCGTCCAAGGCACCTAGCGACGAGCTTTCATACTTATGTCTGCCAAGCCCTATAAGGTTCAGTGTATTGATATAAATACTGATATAATTACACATTTGTACACTTATTTATAACTATGAATGAAACTAATCTTATTGATTTTTGTTATGAATTGACCAGTACAAACTATGCATGGTTATATTATATGTTGCTGTTGTTTTTTTATTGCCTATATTTTCCTATGTAAATATGTTATGCTCCCCAGTATTGGTGGAATTAAAGATATCTATCACCATGCTTTACTATTGAACAGGAAGCTTGCCTATGTAACCATATTAAAACTATGGCTGAAATAGGTTTTCGATATTCTCGGCAAGAGAGAATTAACTTGGCCACAGATTATGCCATTCATGTGGGACTTAAACAACAAGGGGACAAATTTAGTTTGAAGTGGCTGTATGGATTTTTAGGTAGATGGTCCGATTTAAAAGTTAAAAAAAAGCCACAGTCACTAGAAACAGCAAGAGCCAAAAGTGCTACTAGAACAACCATTGACAGTTACTTTATAGAACTGCACACAATTTTAACCAAGTATATCATTTGACAGACAAGCCTGGTAGAATTTACAACATTGATGAAAAGGGCCTTAGCATAAATCACAAACCCCCTAAAATTGTAACTGGTACATTAAACAAAGCGCAGGCTGTAACAGCTGGTAGGTCTCAAACAGTAACACTCATTGGTGAAAGTAATTCTTTAGGGCAACAAATGCCACCATATTATATATTTCCTGGCGCCAGAATGCCAGCTACCCTTTTAGAACGATCAACTCCAGGGACATCAGGGACAGTGTCCGAGTCTGGCTGGTCCAATACGACATATTTTCAAATTACATCAAATACCATGTAGAACCAGTGTTACCAGTGTTAACAACCCAGTTGTCATTTTATATGATGGACATAAAAGTCATGTTTCAATTGGTTTAATTGAGGAGGCAAAAGCAAACCATATTATTCTCTATGTTCTCACGCCGCATTGCAGCCACCTACTCCAACCCATGGATGTGTCCTGTTTTGGGCCGTTTGAAAATGCATGGAATGCAGCATGTCATCACCACACAAGAGTTTCTGGTGGTAATGTTGTGACAAAAAATGATGTTTGTAGTATTGCGTGTAAAGTTTACACTGCCACACTAGCACCAGTTAACATTCAATCTGCATTCCGGCGTTGTGGAATATTTCCATTCAATGACACTGTAGTGAGTGACATTGCCATTGCACCCTCACTAGCTTTCACAAACATTGACCCAAACAAGTTGGTTGAACAATCCTTTGAAACATCTGTTGAAACCTCAGTTGAATTTTTTGGCAAAATATGTGCGCCAATTGTGAACAATGTCCGTGCTGCAAAAGTGAGAAAAACACTTAGCAAGGTTTTAGCTGGTAAACCTATTACTGAAGATATTGTGTACAATAAAGTCAAAAGAACACTTGAGTACAAATAAACCAGCAAAGTCTGTAAAATCTTTGTCAACAGAAAACTAAAATAAATCATAAAAATCTTCAACATGTACAAACCCTAAACCTGGTACTTCTACAAAGAACAAGTCAAATGTCTTGTATTGTGTTGTAGCTCGTACAGCACTAGATTACGGTCGAATACTCAAGCAAAGAAACCACAAACACGTTTTTGATTTAGTAGACGGCCATACTGTAATATTATTAAACTGTCTGAATCGCACACAGGTTACACAACACTAATACAACACTACATTCCTCCCTACCTTTAAAGAAACAGCTCCATTAAGGAAAATTAAACAAATCACTAAGCAGCATTTCAAAGTTCAAATAATTAAATGTCTTAATGTCTTTGTTGATCAATCATTTAAGTCTTATGCATAAACCACTAACAATCTTATACGTATATCTCAGATAGTTACTTTACTTGAAACATATTAAGGAAATACAGACCCTAAAATAATTACTAATGATTATGAGCATTTATGACGGAGGTAAATCATAATGGTAATAATACACTGATCACATTCAACACATACTCATATTTCACTCATAAAAGACTAGAAATTGACTTGACAGTAGACATTTACAAAAATATGCTTATTGGGATACCTTAAACTATTAATCCTAAGTATTCTGCAACAAAGTACTTCTCTTAACTTAAACTTATTTATATTTAAACCTCAGATTTATTTCTGAATACTTGTGATTCCAAATACTAGTAATACAGGAACTACAATAAATCATGTAAGTTCATCATGTAAGTTCATAATCACTGAACCTCTTAGGCATTCCCGCAGCTCTAGGTGGGTTTCTGCGCAAGGGAACAGAAGTCTTAGAAGAAGAACCAGGTGTCTTAGGAGAAGACGGGCCAGGTTGGCTTAGACCTAGATCAGGTGACTGAGAGACTGGACACTCTTCAATGATGTCAGGTTCATCCTCTTCCTCAGCATCAGGAATGCTGGCTTTTACAGGTCTAAAATGTGAGGAATTTCGTGAAATGGTATGACCATTTCTATCGTCAATAACCATGCTTCCCCGTTTCTCTACAACTGTGTAAGGGTAAGGGTTGTAAGGTGGTGTAAGTTTGTGAACCTTACGCTGTTTGACCAACACCTGGTCACCAGGTACCAATGTACATGGAGTGGTGTGGCGTCTGCTGTCCGCATACTGTTTCATCTTTTGCTTACTGTCGGCATCATTCATCGCCACACGAGTAGAGACAGAAGTAGAGGGGACAGGTTTTGAGATTTCAGGTAGGCCCATACTCATCTTTCTCCCAACAAGAGTTTCAAAGGGTGATACCTGAGTTGACGCATGAGGGGTTGCTCTGTAAAGCATTAAAAAATCCTGGAGCTCATCTCTCCAATTCTTGTTTGCAGCAACTGCCGCTCTGACAAACTTGTTAAGTGTGCCCATGAACCTTTCCACATTTCCATTGGCCTCAGGCCAAAGGGGAGTAATTCTTCGGTGTTTGAACCCACAAGTAGAAGCAAATTCTGCGAAATCCTGCCCCTGAAATGGAGGACCATTGTCCGACTTCAGGACAGAGGGAAACCCTTGTCGAGCAAAGATAGACTTCAACCGAGGTATGACAACTTTGGCAGCTGTCGAATGAACTATTTCCACTTCTGGGAACCGGCTACATTCATCAATTACTACAAACAAGTACTGACCAGAGGGGAAAGGACCCGCAAAGTCAACAGCAATTTCTTGCCATGGCTTAGAAGGTAGCTTTGTGGGACATATTGGTTCTCGTTTATTGGGCCCTGGATATGAAGCCTGGCATGGAATGCAAGAATTCACTGCAGTTTCAACCATACTGTCTATACCCGGAAACCATACTTTCTCTCTAATGAGTTGCTTGGATTTAACAATGCCCTGGTGTGTACGGTGGGCCATGTCCACCACACGCTCCTGCAGAGAGGTGGGAACAATGATGCGGTGGTCACGCAAAATGACACCATCAACTATAGAAAACTCATCCCTAAACCGAATAAAGGACACAAGATCTGGGTGAGACCAGTTGCCATACTGAATGGCTGTCATAACTTTCTGTAGTGTGCTATCCTGTCTTGTTGCAGTTTGAATCTCCTCTAAGGACATAGCTTTTGGTACTGCCTTCTGGACAATGAAAGCAACATGAGCTTCAGCTACATTTTCACGTTTTGGCTTAGAGTATGGGTGCCTGCTCATAAAGTCAGCAGGATTCAGGTCATCTTTGCCTGGACGATACTCAAGTGTGAACTGATACGGCATAAGCCGAAGACGCCATCTCTCGATGCGTGCAGAAGCAGGTTTACGACTGTTTACAAGACCAAGAAGTGGTTTGTGATCGGTGACTACCCTGAACTCAGAGCCAAACAGATACAGATGGAAGTGTTCAACTCCATAAACAACTGCTAACATCTCACGGTCCGTTTGTGAGTATCGCTGTTCTACACTGGTAAGAGCACGACTAGCGTAACTTATGACTCTACCTTCCTGAGTGAGAATCGCCCCGACTCCAACAGGTGATGCATCAACAAGAACCCCAGTTGGCTTCTTTTGGTCAAAATAAGCCATCACCTCAGTGCTAGACAACGCAGACCGCAAACTATCAAAAGCATTTTGGGCCTCGATTGACCAATCCCAAGGAACATCTTGCCTAGTTAGCCGTCTGAGTGGCTCTGTCATAGTTGCATAGTGAGGTATGTATCGAGAGACATACTGAGTCATTCCAAGGAAAGATCTTACTTCAGCAGGGTTTTGAGGTGCTGAGTGACCTACAATAGCCTTGATTTTCTCTGGATCAGCAGACACACCTGTATCGCTGAAAACATGACCAAAAAAAGAGATCTTGTTTACCGAAAAGACACATTTATCTCTGTTGAGTTTGGCACCACAACTATTTAGCCGCTCTAATGTAAGCGTTAGTGCTCGATCATTGTCTGACTGTGTTTTACCATGAATAATGATATCGTCTGCAAGGTTCTTCACCCCAGGAATGTCCGCTAAAAGATCCGCAATGGTCTTCTGAAAAATTTCAGATGCAGCATTTACACCGAACAAAAGACGTTTGTACCGTCTTAGACCAACATGAGTGACAAAAGTAGTGATGTACCGACTAGACTCGTCAAGTTCAAGTTGGTGATATGCATTGGACAGATCAAGTTTGCTAAATACAGTAGAACTGTTCAAGTCTGACATAAGATCTTCCACAGTTGGCATAGGGTATTTCTCCCTAGAGATAGCCTTGTTGGCCTCACGCATATCAATGCAAACACGGATACCCTTTGACTTTTTTGGGACAACCACAACAGGGCTTACCCAGGGGGTGGGACCTGAAACAGGCTCAATAACATCAAGTTCCTCAAGACGCTTGAGTTCGGTCTCAACATCTTTGCGCACATGGAATGGTATACGTCTGTGACGCTGAGTCACTGGGGAAACATCATGATAAATATGCAATTTTACTGAGACGCCCTTTATTTTGCCCATCTTGCCATCAAACAGGGAGGGGTACTGATCTGAAATGCATCTTGAAGCTGTAAAAGAAGAGAATGCAAACTGAATAATATCCAGTGCTTGAGCAGTTTTGGCCCCAAGGAGACAGCTAGATTGCCTAGAGTCAGTGCTACCTACAACGTACATGTCAGCCTTAACAGATTTACCCTTGTAAATTACGTTTGTTCCAAAGTAGCCCTTAACATCTAAAGGTTGAGATGCACCGTATGCAAAAATCAATGGTACAGGCTGTTGCAGAGTAGGTTTGTAGTTCAGACTTTTGTAAATATTTTCATTCATTATGTTTACACTTGAGCCAGTATCAATTAAAAATTTAACATCAGTGTTAAAAATCTTGACACAAACAGATGGTATGCTTGAATTAGCAGTATGTAGGTTAAATACAGATTCATCACTTGAACTATATTCATTAGAGTGTGATGTAGGCTGTTGTGAAGCTTCGGTAAAGTTCACATGTTGCAATTTAGAACGACAAACTTTCTCAAAGTGGTTATATTTTTGGCAATAATGACACTTTTTGCCCGCTGCTGGACATTTCCGGTCCTTGCTTGAATGCTTGCCACCACAGTTTCCACACGTTCCATCAGAGACGGTGTGAGGATTCCTAGGTCTGGCTCCACGAAACGATCCAGAACGTCCACGCCCACGCGAAGAGTTGGAGTGTCCACGTGAAGAGTTGGAGTGACCACGACCACGGGATGATTCACACTGACCATGACCACGACCATGCGATGATCTATCAGGTTTGGTGCGGATAGCGTTGGCTACTTGAGTAGGTTTGCCTTCAATTTCAGAGGCTCTGACTTCCGACAGTTCCAATGCTCTAGCTTCCTCGATCAGCTTGTCTAACGAGTAATTGTCACGCAATGCTCTACGTCGGATGCGAGAAGATGTACACCCCTGAATGATTTGGTTTAGGATCTCGCAATCTTTGTTGTGAAAGTCACATGTGGATGCAAGTGTTCGTAACCTTGTATAAAAGGTGTCAATGGACTCGCCTGCCTCCTGTTTAGCTTGTCTAAATTTACAAACTTCAAAAGTCAGGTTTTGCTTCTGCGTGAAGTAGTCCTTGAAAGACGAGCACAACTTGTGATATTCATCTGGGGTTTCGACATTAGCACCATCTGCACCTTGGATAGTTTTAGTGGCACCTACCCCTTTTTGTTCGTCAGTGAAGGAGTCATAAATATCAAAAGTCTCCTCGCCACAATAGTGTAGAAGAAGCGCCTTATCATCAGTGATATCGAGTGCACAAATTATGTTGTCTAGCTTTTCGACCCACTTACGCCACCGGACGCCGGCTGAATTTGATGAAGGCTTCGAAGTGTCGCCACTGTCATGAATGTTGAAGGGCGGGAACGACGGTAAATTGGCCATCCTCGTTGCCAGATATTGTGTTGTAGCTCGTACAGCACTAGATTACGGTCGAATACTCAAGCAAAGAAACGACAAACACGTTTTTGGTTTAGTAGACGGCCATACTGTAATATTATTAAACTGTCTGAATCGCACACATGTTACACAACACTACATCTTGCATGACACCTACACTGACTCGGAGACTTCTGAAGATGATGTTCCAGAATCTGAAAATTGTTGTGTTTGTAAATTGTTCACACCCACAGAGTTAAAGTACTGCATAAATCTTACACTTGTGAAATGGGCACAATGTGATGTTTGTGACAGATGGGTTCACCTTAAATTTTGCACCCCAGTTAAAGTGCTTAGAAGTGGAGATCAATTCCTTTGCCCAAGTTGGGCAAGCAAAGACGAATAAATATCTCACTAAGTGTACATATAAAACATAAACATAATGTTTTAACAGTTATTTACTAGTTAACTTATAGTTGTTTACTTCCTTATACTTTATTGAACAACCCTCATTGAACAGTTGAGTGTAACCGGCGAAAATAGGTGACGTCACGGGTCATTGACTCTGTACACAGTGCACTGACATTGGAGTATTTTTAATGTATAAAGCAAACAAATAAATAGACAACTTCACTTTATTATTTAAGGTTAGTGGTTTATTTTAAACAAAGTTATTTATTTTTTCAAACGTTTTGCTTGCATTGTCAAACAAAGACATCTTGTTTCTTACATCGGCGAAAACTGGTGACAGGAGGATATGTTATGTAAGAAGTGATCAGCGTTCTGTTCTCCGCCATTTTGTTTTGATGGCCGAATTGTGGCCGATTCGTGGCCGAAATG
>CM051024.1:100384404-100606904 GCA_027627225.1 Congeria kusceri
GTTTATTCCACAGAATACTGTTTCTTATTTTCGAAAGGCATTTTATAGTGTATATTTTCGGAAACGCTTGATACGAACAAAATATATGTACACTAATGTACATGCTGATTTATTTATTCCAGAGGCATCAGCAGCTATTGCCTATAGATTACTATGCGATACAAAGTTACCAAAACGTTATTATTTTACTGATTTCAATGCGTTTTTGTCTTTTGTATTTTGATCAGTAAGATGTCCTGGACATGATTAGAAATGATTTCTGCAAAGTTTTATCTTTATTGACATATTTCTGGACTGCTGCTTTAAGGCACATGTGTACTGTGTTGCTGCTAAAAGTGCTGTGCCTTATAATTATGGCTTATAAAATTGATATAAACTGATTGTCTGAATTATATAGTTTAATATTTTTCCCACGCAAAAAGTTAAGTCATTTTGAAGGTTCACATAACTCATAATAACACTTTTGTCATTTTCTAGCGAATGTAGACACATGTAGCAGCAAAAGCACATTGACGAGTGAAGCAGAAATCGGTAACTACAAATCCCATTACATGTAAAGAAGCAACCATGAACAACATGTTGTAACCGCTTACATAATTTGTTTTAAAACAAAACTTTACAGCCAACAGCCAATATTTAAGAATGATAGTTATATAAAGAATGTACATGTATATAGCGGTGGTTAATTTATTCGAAAGCGGAATCGCCATTGCTTTCAAAGATTGCTTAATAATATGAAAAATACATCCAATATTGAGAATATTAATTACATTGTATATATATATATCGAATAAATTAATCACCGTTAAAATTTATAAATATTCTTCAGATATATCTACCAAATGGCTTTTAACTTGTCTATGTCAATATTTTCCTAGGTTGACATGCAACCCGTAAATACAACTGGAAATGTCAAGTTTAGTTTAAACGTATTTATTGAGACAAACAAGCATATTGTGACATGTTATTGTATATAATACCTTAATTGTACAAACTGGATTAGAAAACAAGCGTCAGCAACGTTTATACTAATTCTTCTACAGTAGAGAGATACAAGGTACATAATGCAGAAACTAGAAGTAACATAGCATAGAGCGCAAGTATTTTCAAGACATTTATCAGTGGCATATGCAAGTATTTTATATCAGTAAAAGTGTAAATGACTATGACATAGAAAAACATGTCAAGTTTAAAATGATAATTGATAGATTCGTATATTAACATTGCGTTTCTTTAACTGTAGCTTTCATTTGCGATCAAATATATAATTCTTAAAGATGTTGAGGAAATTTAACTATTAACATTTTTTTTGTTTCTTAAAAATGTTTTTTTACCGTATGTTGTTTATGTATGTAAACATGCCGAATGATTATCAAAAAAATCCCGACTATTACAAAAGCTTAATAAACTTAAATAATGCAGTGTTTTGTCACATTTAAATTTGGTTGTTTTGATATCTTATGTAGTGTAAAATGTTTTTTCCTGAACAAATCACATGGATAATATTTAAACATGTACATTATCAGCAGCCTTGTTTTATTTCGAGTGTAAAACTTTAAGTTCTAGAAAACTACTTCAACGTTTACAAATGCACTTTTGTTTCGCTAAAATGGAAACGTACTATTAAAATGAATGATTACTCGAAACTTACCTGTAAGTCGAAGGTTGATAATAATTTCATCCCACTCAAGCTTCCTATTTGAAATGTATTATGATAATTATAAATGACCTTGCCACGAGTTACACGCACGCGCTAGCTCATGGTTATAAGCACCCAGCTGAAACGTAAACTGTGTTCAGGTATAAATATCCTGATCAGGGAGGCAGAGTTTATCCACAATCAGACGGATTGGCTTTCAACAATGAACCTAGCTTTTGTTAGTTGGATTGCTGGTGGTGTGCGTTGCTTAGATCCCCTTTGCGTCTGCTGAGGATGGTAATAATACATATGAGGCGTGTCGTCGGAAAATCGGATTAAATGCATGTGCGCAAAGTGTCGTCCCGGATTAGCCTGTGTAGTCTGCACATGCTATTGCAGGACGACACTTTTCGCTTTTGTGGTATTTTCTGTTTCAAGAAAGTCTCTTCTAAACATAAATCCCCTATAGGCGGAAAATGTCCTCTTTGATAGCCTGTGCGGACTACACAGGCTAATCCGGGACGACATTTTACGCACATGCATTAAGCCCGATATTCCAAGTACACGCCTCAATAATTTAATATTTTATTTGTGTCATTGTCTTTGTATTTCATATTCAATATTGAGGGTTGAAAAACAAATGGTAATAACTGCCGTTTTCAAGGTTTTGAGAAATAGCTTAGCTGTTTTTGTGAAAAATCTTAATTTCATCATTCTGCTGAAAGTTATAATATTGCATTTAAATGAAAAAGTTTTTAATGAGTATTTGGGCAATTCATATGTAAAGTATCAAGTGGATTGATATAAAAACATTATTTTATTTGATGACTTTGTAATTTGAAAAAAAAAAATTCCTTCACTAAAATTGTTGCATGGCAAAAGGTACCAACTGCAAGTGGCGCTATACATTTGACTAAAACTCATTGCTTTCACGGTGTGTGTTCTAGGTTAAATGAAGTAACAAACAAGCTGCAGTTTCTATTTTTACACGTTAACACCAAAAGTTTATTTTTATAGCAGTTAAAAAAAATATCAACATATATACGGAAAAATTTAACTTCTCTCAGACTTATCGAATATCGATATGAATACACAAAAACAATAAAATTACAGGTCATATTTAAATAAATATTTTTAAGTCAAACCATTTAAAATTTACACAGAAAACAAATTACATGGACTTTTGTAATAAAAATAAAATACAATTACTGAATTAAAGCTATAACTGTTCATTTTAAACTTCAGTGTTCTTAGATTTTTAACTATAATCATTGTATATTTTACATACTTTTAAATAATGTAATAATGTATGACGCTGTCTGGATCTGATGACTTTGCATTAGGGGTCACGTTCAGATGACCTATTCAGGGGCCAATCAAATTGTGCCTTCAAAATGTGGTATAACTTTATATATAAACCACAATAACTATGCACGAAATGAACGTGAACTTTGGATATTAAGTCGCCTATGGTACCACTATATCAATTGTTATCCCCGTGAACATTAGCTGTAAATGATTTATTCCAGAGGATCAGCTGGAAGTGCATCACTTTTCAAAAACCTTGGCCAAACGTTGCTGTGCAAAAAGAAATTTTATTGGGCGCAGCAGGGCTGATATTTTATTGTTCGAAAGGTTATTTTAACATGAACCTGTTATGAGATGTCTTCAGATCCTAACAACGTTATTATTTGATTTTAATGAGATTTCTCTAAAGTAAAACCTGCCTGAAATTTATCTGATTAAGTATATGAAGAAATATACGAGAATTGATTTAAACTAACTTTGAATGCAGCAAGAACCTACAATTTCAGTAAAAAGAATTATATTGAAAGTGTTTTCTTCATCAATACTCTACTTGTACATGTAATAAATGAAAATATAACTAGCTTGCTGTGTGTTAACGTTTGTATTCTGTTCTAGTTTGTACGAATTGTCATTAAAATGTGAAAATTGAAAATAAAATTAAAATTGTTCTTACATTTTCTCAAAGCTGGCTGCTTTTCTGATAGTTCCTGGGATGTACATTTACACAGTGTTAGTTTCAAACGAACGTCATGTGATCTGTTCATTAGCCGGATTTTTCAACGAAAAATCTCGGCTTATAGATAAGCGAAAACCGGTCGGTTGGACGGGCGGTTGGGCGGACAGGCGGGCGTTGCGATGTCGTTAACAATTTGCGTTAAAACTTCGTATTCCTGTCATATTTTCAAAAGCTCTCGGTCAATCTTCATGAAACCTCACAGAAATGTTCCTTGGACAGTCCTCTACCAAACCTGTGAAAATGGTTTCGCTTCACTGCACAAGATGGCCGCCAGAGCTAAATATAGAATTATGTCTAAACGCCATTTTCTTCTAAAGCTATGGCTAGATTTTCAAATAATTTTACACAAATGTTCGTTTAGTGTTTCTCTACCAAACTTATTCAAATGGTTCCGCCTTACTGCACAAAATGGCCACTAGAGCTAAAAATAGAATTTGCGTTAAAGTTTAGTTTTCCTGTCATATTTTCAAAAGTTCTTAGTCAATCTTCATGAAACTTTACAGAAATATTCATTTGATGGTTCTCTACCAAACCTGTGAAAATGGTTCCGCTTCACTGCACAAGATGGCCGCAAGGGCTAAAACTAGAAAAATGTCTAAATGCCAATTTTCTTCTAGACCTATGGCTAGATTTTCAAATAATTTCACACCAATGTTCGTTTAGTGGTCCTCTACCATACTTATTCAAATGGTTCCGCCTCACTGCACAAAATGGCAAATAGAGCTAAAAATTGAATTTGCGTTAAAGTTTTGTATTCCTGTCATATTTTCTAAAGTTCTTGATCAATCTTGATGAAACTTAATACACACATGTTCCTTGGACGGTACTCTACCAAACCTGTGAAAATTATGTCAGTAATTTAATGCCATCTCTCTAGTCCACACTTTTTTTCCCATTTTATTTTTAGACCAAATTTTTGCCAAGTCTCACCAAACTGCATACATTTTAGATCATCGACATGAAACTTCCATAATTCTTCACCAACATTGACTTGTACATGTTCCCCCAACCGCAAAATAAAAAATCCGGCTTTAATTCCGCATTTTTCTCTTGTTTTCATATGGTTTACTTATCTCACTAAGGACTCGGTTAATATCTTATCAAAATGCCAAAATAAACAACACAGCCAAAATGTTCTGGGTGAAGGCACTGACTACAACGCAGACACTAAACGCATAGAATATAGATAAAGAAGGAAAACGCATACGATATAAACAATTAAGGAAAACGCAGACGGGATACGGGTTTAAAAATAATAGATATTATTTGTTGTTAAAACGTCGTAACGTTGTCCTACACCTGTTAATATAAAATTATATTGATAAACTACCGGTAGTCGATATATTGTTTTTATTACCAATAATTATGACTTAGAAGACAGTTATAACATTTTAACATTAAGTGGTGTTTTTTTTTTATATATAAATAGTCAGTTAAAATAAGTCACTGGGTTTAATGCTTCTTTTATTATGTGGCAGAACGTTTTGGTACTTTTTGCCTGAACAGAGTTTTGAAATTTTATTGGGCGCAGCAGGGCTGATACTTTATTGTTCGAAAGGTTATTTTAACATGAACCTGTTATGAGATGTCTTCAGATCCTAACAACGTTATTATTTGATTTTAATGAGATTGCTCTAAAGTAAAACCTGCCTGAAATTTCTCTGATTAAGTATATGAAGACATATAAGAGAATTGATTTAAACTAACTTTGAATGCAGCAAGAACCTACAATTTCAGTAAAAAGAATTATATTGAAAAGTGTTTTCTTCATCAATACTCTACTTGTACATGTAATAAATGAAAATATAACTAGCTTGCTGTGTGTTAACGTTTGTATTCTGTTCTAGTTTGTACGAATTGTCATTAAAATGTGAAAATTGAAAATAAAATTAAAATTGTTCTTACATTTTCTCAAAGCTGGCTGCTTTTCTGATAGTTCCTGGGATGTACATTTACACAGTGTTAGTTTCAAACGAACGTCATGTGATCTGTTCATTAGCCGGATTTTTCAACGAAAAATCTTGGCTTAGGGATAAGCGAAAACCGGTCGGTTGGACGGGCGGTTGGGCGGACAGGCGGGCGTTGCGATGTCGTTAACAATTTGCGTTAAAACTTCGTATTCCTGTCATATTTTCAAAAGCTCTCGGTCAATCTTCATGAAACCTCACAGAAATGTTCCTTGGACAGTCCTCTACCAAACCTGTGAAAATGGTTTCGCTTCACTGCACAAGTTGGCCGCCAGAGCTAAATATAGAATTATGTCTAAACGCCATTTTCTTCTAAAGCTATGGCTAGATTTTCAAATAATTTTACACAAATGTTCGTTTAGTGTTCCTCTACCAAACTTATTCAAATGGTTCCGCCTTACTGCACAAAATGGCCACTAGATCTAAAAATAGAATTTGCGTTAAAGTTTTGTTTTCCTGTCATATTTTCAAAAGTTCTTAGTCAATCTTCATGAAACTTTACAGAAATATTCATTTGATGGTTCTCTACCAAACCTGTGAAAATGGTTCCGCTTCACTGCACAAGATGGCCGCAAGGGCTAAAAATAGAAAAATGTCTAAATGCCAATTTTCTTCTAGACCTATGGCTAGATTTTCAAATAATTTCACACCAATGTTCGTTTAGTGGTCCTCTACCATACTTATTCAAATGGTTCCGCCTCACTGCACAAAATGGCAAATAGAGCTAAAAATTGAATTTGCGTTAAAGTTTTGTATTCCTGTCATATTTTCTAAAGTTCTTTATCGATCTTGATGAAACTTAATACACACATGTTCCTTGGACGGTACTCTACCAAACCTGTGAAAATTATGTCAGTAATTTAATGCCATCTCTCTAGTCCACACTTTTTCCCATTTTATTTTTAGACCAAATTTTTGCCAAGTCTCACCAAACTGCATACATTTTAGATCATCGACATGAAACTTCCATAATTCTTCACCAACATTGACTTGTACATGTTCCCCCAACCGCAAAATAAAAAATCCGGCTTTAATTCCGCATTTTTCTCTTGTTTTCATATGGTTTACTTATCTCACTAAGGACTCGGTTAATATCTTATCAAAATGCCAAAATAAACAACACAGCCAAAATGTTCTGGGTGAAGGCACTGACTACAACGCAGACACTAAACGCATAGAATATAGATAAAGAAGGAAAACGCATACGATATAAACAATTAAGGAAAACGCAGACGGGATACGGGTTTAAAAATAATAGATATTATTTGTTGTTAAAACGTCGTAACGTTGTCCTACACCTGTTAATATAAAATTATATTGATAAACTACCGGTAGTCGATATTTTGTTTTTATTACCAATAATTATGACTTAGAAGACAGTTATAACATTTTAACATTAAGTGGTGTTTTTTTTTATATATAAATAGTCAGTTAAAATAAGTCACTGAGTTTAATGCTTCTTTTATTATGTGGCAGAACGTTTTGGTACTTTTTGCCTGAACAGAGTTTTGTTATTTTATCAGTTTAATTGGTGCCATTTCGCGTTAGCACCTTTTGCCGGAATAAATGTTAGGCAAAAGGGATTGGTACTTTAAAAAAAAAATTAAACGTTTTTTACCATTTACGAACTGCAAAAGTTTTCAATATTTTCTCCAACTATATAGCATATGTTGTAAAATACAAAAATGCCATAAAGTCAAGTTTGATAAAAATGGAAGTTGGTACGTTCTGGTTTTCAACCCCTGATATTGCCTTCGATTACTTTCATTACAAGTTCATTAATTTAGTTTTCTGTTTGTGTGAATAAATTCAAGTTTGGTAGTAAATATTTTGAAACAACTATCACCCATTTTACTTTGTACAAAACCAAAACAATTTTAAATTAGAAATATGAAGAAAAACAATCCTTTTTTTTTTTTTAATTTCTACGGGACCCGATGCAAAGAGTCTCACATACTGCTGATAATCCCGAGCATATCTGCCGACCGAGCACGACCAACGCGTAATCGGGTTTTTAGACTGTTGGCGGAAGCAACGATCTTTAGAAAGGTGAAATTGAGAGATTGAATCGCGTGACCTACTTTTTACTCAGCAGGCTACGAAGCACTATTAATCGATATCCCCATTGTAAACGCTCCATCGGCTATTCTGTCCAGTTGCTGATTAGTGGATATGTTGAGTGCTATTCATTTAATTCCGTTTGCATTAAATATTGTGCATTAAATCTTATACTTGTGTTCGTAACTAAAAAATGCAATTTTTTTCTGATGCGATTGTGCGTGTGTATGGTATTGAATTAGAAGCAGCTTCTATATCAAATGATGAAATTGCCGAATACATATCATGTTCCATGGTATCTTTCGGTAAAGATTGTTTTTTCTATTTAAACAAATTTTGCATTTTTCTGTTTCTTTCTCGTCAACAGTCTTTCTACGGTATCAGATGATGATCTGCAGTGGGAACATGACTTTTTGAGCTACGCTTCAGAGAAGATGTCTAAACGCACAAACGGACGGACGAACAGACCATCATCCTGGCGATGGACATAATGAAACACTTTAGATCTATATTGTTTATAACTATATTATAATTATACCCAGTTTTCAAAGGTGTCAACTGGCGTCTTGATTATTTTTTTACAATAAATGTTACCTCAGTTGATATAATATTGGTGTGTTTGGCTTTTACAATGAGCTTCTATAGCACCTTTTATGTCAGGTTCGCAACAAGCGGGTCGCCATGCCCCTGTACGTTCACCTTGTACTAATACCATACACTCAAACGTGATAATTCTTTGTGGTCTGTTATTCTCAATAGTTTGTTCTATTTTAACTTAAAAGCAAACTACATCTTATTGAGAATAACAGACCACAAGATGGTCATGTATATCGTTCACCGTTTCAGTAAGTAGCATGAAACGATGAATCACGATTCGACTTGGACCTAAATATATTTTAACTTAATATTACAGTTATTCTGATCTCATGCAAAATGAAACTCTAAAGTGGAAGTAAAATTCTTTATGAGACAATTTAAATGAATTGTATATAAACATAACAACACAAGATATATATTTATGCTTTATTAGAAAAAAGTGTTCCACAAAATATTGATTTCGAAGACATTTATACAATACATTGTATAACATGAACGTAAAACTAAATAGGACAGCTTCTTGAGGTATGATAATTTATAGATGCAGTTACTGAACATTAAATCTGAACGTGAAGAACATTTATATGCTATATGAAATAAACATACGATAACAAAAGCTGAATATGACAAGTAGTAAATGGAATAATTGCAAGCACATTTACACAAAAGTTTCATTCAAATTATATGACCGCTTAACAGTAAAGGCATCACATGACCAGCTCTGTGTATGGCAGAATAACATATACAGTAAATATATAGTATAGTTGACCGGGTCCCATACTTGGAAATATGCCCATTGAATATCACACAAATTAAAGTAGCACTTGCTAGCGAGACAAGAAATTAGAATGTTATCCATAAATCCAAGTGAGACTCCCCATTCTATCAGTGTCTAAAAAATAATATACAGATATGAATACAAAAGGTATATTTGCGAACGTTTATTGTTCATAGAGTCTAAGTATATTCATTATACTTTAATCTAAGAACAGGTTAGTGAATATGGGCCCTGGGTTAAACATGGGTGACGATCTTCCTGAACAAATGTATAATGTTGTGTCAACTCTGATATATGGCCGCTCAGATTTGTGCCACGGGGGATTTTTGTAAAAGCGTTTTCACAGCGTGTTTCGTATTTCTAGGCAGTTATCCGTAAATCCAAGTCAGACTTCCCAACCTATTAACGTGCCCACGAAATAACAGACATGAATGAATACCAGCACATTCGAGTCATTATCTGCATACATGGAATTGGATATTATGGACAGAATTATTGTTTAGTAACCCTACATAATGTTTGTGTAGTAGCCCAACAGAATATTTGAAAGTACAAAGTACATGTTCATTGAATCCTCAGCATTTTCATGAGGAAATCTCTTAGTCTGAAATCGACTACTCGCATATTTTATTTCACATTCGGAGACAGCAACTTTGCAATTAATCCGAGTATAGTTACTTTTTTACCAAACACACTAAAAATACAAGATAATAGTCAACCTAATTTGAACCTTTTA
This sequence comes from Congeria kusceri, assembly GCA_027627225.1. NCBI lineage: Eukaryota > Metazoa > Mollusca > Bivalvia > Myida > Dreissenidae > Congeria > Congeria kusceri. The sequence continues at coordinate 100,394,224 of CM051024.1, forward strand.
AAATGCAATGAATAATAGTCATATATGTACTCTAGCTCGATTAGTCTAAAATTGTACTCTTACTTTTTATCTTAAATTTTCTTTGAAAATAAGCGCCATCATGGCCTTTTGTTCAACCGCATATGCTCCAACTAGAACTCACAGAGTCGCCTGACGGAACATAACTGAAGTACCATAAGAGTAATTATGCCGAAAACCAAACTTAACCTTACTTTTATGCCTTCTAACACTTCCCTGAAGATTCATAACGATTGCACAAAAAGTTCTCAAGTTATTGTCTGCAAAAACTGAAGGGGATGCTGCCAATGCCAAAAGTAATCTCTATATGTCTCCTTTTAAGGCGACACAAAAATGTAGTGTTCAAATATTGGAGACGAAAAATATAACACCTTATATGACATTTTACACATGTAAAAACACAACAGAAAAACCTATATCTTTATGGCACAAACAGACATGTGTCCAGTAATAAAATATGTGAAGCCTCAACATGCTAACCATGAGACAGAGATAGGTTCACATCACATTAATGTCACAAATCCTTGTTCAAAGACAAAATCAATAAATTATGTTTTGAGTCGAATTATATATACGAGGAGTCTGATATTTAGTAATACAACATTCGTTGTTTTCTAACTGAATCAAAATATGCATGTACAGCAATACAAACAACAGATCTTAACCCTCTCAGTTACAAAATGTCAATACATATTCTTACTTGCTCAACAAAAACTGGTAATATATTAAGGCTTTCAATAAAATATCAGTATGGGTTTCTTACTTGCTCATTACAACAGCAACTAACATAGCAACGTTCATTGATTAATAACCTCCTTTTTAAAGCACAAATTTACCTTACCCACCTGAAAACAATAACAGTTTAATATAAATATCGGCAAAACGTTTTCCCAATAAAAGTTTGATCCATAACAATAATAACAACAACAATACAAAATTATAACGGAACAATAGACAATTGACATTATGTATGACATTTCAAGGTTTAAACTTCCAATTTTCTTTAAGAGACATTATTCTGTTCTTTTACGTGAAAAATATGTATATTAATATAAAATACAATGTCAAAAAAACAAGTACATCAACAACGATTCGACATCAACAATTCCACTTAATATATATGCATGGACATCCACTCTACACTTTCGAATGAATTAAAAATGTACTAAATATACAGACAGCATTGTAGATCAAACATGATGTCCCAAACCAAAAACAATCTAAGCAAATTACATGTAATATACTATTACTATACCATGTTTTGTCATTTACTTTAGTCATTTATTTGTCTTTCATATAATAAAGGACTAGTAAGGCCATCCTTAAAAAATTGTTTGTTTGCGGTAACGCGACCAAGAATGTTCAAGGTGGGTAGGTAGGTCGAATTTTATTTTATTTTTTATTTTATTTTTTGGGGGTGGGAACAAATGTAGAGGACAGTTAGACACCGACCAATTTACCTTAACACAAAATACAAGACCTCATCACATCGTTTAATTTAGTGTATGCTGGTGGCATCAGGATACTAACACTGCTCAAAATTTAGCTTCATTCGAGTAATTAGAAAGCATTGTTTATTTGATACAAAAAAACGTAATGAATTAATTATGAACAAAATATGATGAATATACATTTTCGAATAGAAAAAAACATTGCTTCACGGAAGCCTATAAAAACTTGTGAGTCGGGCCCAATTTTGTGAGTCGGTCACGTTACCGCAATTTTTTAACGATGGCCCAAGTGACTTTTCATGTCGGTATACTGATAGTCATTTACTTGTCCTTCGTTGCAGTCATTTACTTGCACATTGTTTTGGTTTGTGTTTGTTGCACTCACTTACACTTCCACATTTTTTTTTTGCGTGTGTTTATGTGCTGACACTGACAAGCAAGCAAAATATACATTTATTTATTTACAACAATGATATAACAAATGTAAAACAAAATATTTCTTTAAAATAATCGCATAGAAAAAGATAGTGAAAATATGTAACGGTTCATAACACATTTTAAAAGTACATGTATATGGAAAATGATCACACTGAAAAGATACATAAGAACATTTCTCTGCATGCCCATAACCAAACTATGTTCAATTAATCATAAAATATACACCTTCAGTCCATCATCCATATTAATTCCATATTAACAACAACACACACACCAAAGAACTGCGTAAAATCAGTGAGTTTTATTACGTTAATGTAGTAACAAAGTGTTACGCTATTACCTTTTCTTTTGGGAACAAGTAGGGTCCAAAACACGATTTTCAAAATGGAAATATATGAACTGGCTCAGAGAGTAATGCACCAAAAATAAAATATGCACAATTATTCATTTCTTAGCATTGCCCTTAATCTACTTGCTACATCATACACTGCATGTACAGTGATGTGAAAATAGTACATTATTTATGCTTCGAATACTGTACAATGTACAGTAAAATAAAACTATATAAGAGGCACCCAAGTATACATCTATATAGACACATGTAATGAGACTTTGTGTTCTGGCAGGAAGAAATAACCTATGTTCAAGATGGGACTTCAGTTTTATCAAACTGTTCCTGATTTGTTGACGTCGCCGCCATGTGCACTGCCAACACGTAACCCAATTTATCTGGCTGAAATGGTCCAATCAGAGGCAAGTTCATTTCCTCTCCGTTGTCTGACATGGAGCTCCTTTGTGACCCCTGGTTAGCCCTGTCAGAGTTCACGCCAGAGTCTGTGGAATCTGATGCGTCACTCACCCCGGACGACTGTCGTTGTCTTGCAGCCTCATTCTGATTGTTGCTGATAATGTTATCTGTGGTGGAGATATAATTAGTAAGCACAGGTTTATTGTTGCCCGTATTACGCACATTGTAATGGAGATTGTCTTCATTATTTACGTGTACACCATTCATTATGTAGCCATCAGATATGGCAGAAACGTCTGGCGGTCCCACTCCTGCTTTCATATAATCGCTACCAACTGGGTCAGCGTTAGACTGACTTTGCGACAAGTGTGATGCAGAAATGCTGTGTTCTAAAAGCAAATCGAAGACATCACTTTCTTGAATGAGCGATTCAGGTGGTTGACCAGCCGAGGTCTTAAATGCGTTCGGCATAGGAATACATTGAAGCTTAACCATTTCATTGGCCAGTTGTGGGGATTCAGATGGTATGCCCATAGAATACTGAGGTGTCGTTCCTTCATTGGTTGCAAATACGTAATCTGCATTAGGAATGCTTGGATCAGAAGATTGCTGAAATCCACGGCTTCCATCAACATTAAGTTTTAGGTTGTTTTTGTTCCGTTTCTGAGTGTGTTCACCCGAAACTAAAGCTTTACGGGATTCAGTTGCAGGTTCTCGTATGTAGTCACCATTAGGAGCTGATGGAGGATAAACCATATGACCCAAGTTGATAGCAGGTTGTTTCAAATCAGTTTCCCCGCTAGATACAGACTGTCTGTAGTAGTTGGTGGTGTTGAAACCAGAGTCAGGCTTAGGTCCAGAAGAATCGGTCTGAGATTTAGCAACAGTCTCACCATCAGACAACCTTGGTTTGCTCTTCCCAATGCCTGAGTCAGAACGTTCATCCTGCATGATGGCCTTCGGTTCAGTTTCGTCCTGTTTATTCATGCCATATACTGGACCCATCTCCACATGAAAAACTGTGACCCCAGGGTCCAACCCCTTTACCTGGCCCTTTCCAACATGTCTCTCAGCGACCTTTTGTACCTTGGAGCCAATCTCCATGTGACCCTGGACCTCTGCCACTGTAGGCAGTATGGGGGCCACACGACAGTAGCCATCAGGAAGGAGACGGGGACCGGGGCTTGTAGGGCTGTCCTCCACTCCACTGTCCTTGCTCACCTGCCTCTCCAGGCCTGGCTTCTAAAATGAAATAACTTGAAATAAAGCAAGGTAAAACTGGCTTCTGAAATGAAATAACAGGATATAAGGCATTTAAAAAATGGCTTCTGAAATGATCCAACCGGCAATAAGGCATAGTAAAACTTGCTTCTGAAATGAAATAACCAGAAATAAGGCAAAGTGAAACTGGCTTCTGAAATGAAATAATTTAACATGTGACATATGTTCACTACACAAGAAAGTAAGTTTATCCCGTTCTTCTTTCGTTTATTTACAATAAGAAGACAGAAAATGATAGAATACATGTAGTATTAGGTAAGATAACAAGTGTTAATGGTATGTTTATCTGCTCAGCAATGAAAGTGTGCCTTATAGGCCTGTTGTATTTAAACAAGAGGGCCCTGAGGGCCCTAGGACGCTCACCTGAGACCTTGTAACCCAGTTGAAATTTGCATCCCAGAGCTGTGGCTTATTTGTATCCCAGGGGCCTAATTTCCACAATCTTGAACAAACCTTGCGGTTTCAGGTAAAGATTGTTAAAGTCATTCTGCTATTTAAATCTATTTAAACCATGTGACCCCTTGGGGTGTGGCCAGATTTGACCCCTGGGGCATAATTTGAACAATCTTTGGAGAGGACCACTATGCAATGTTACGTACTACATACAGGAAAGCTGTTGGCCTTGCCGTTTTAGAGGAGAGGATTTTTAAAGTCATTTTTCTATTTAAGTCTATATAAACCATGTGAACCCCGGGGCGTGACCAGTTTTGACCCCAGGAGCATAATTTTGTAGAAATTTGTAGAGGACCACATATACATACCAAATATGAAACCTCTAGGCCTTGCGGTTTCCGAGGAGAAGAATTCTACAGTAATTTTGCTATATAAGTTTATAAAAACCATGTGACCCCTGGGTTGTGGTCAGTTTTGACCCATGGGGCATAATTTGAACAATCTTTGTAGAGGACCACTATAGGATCAGGCCTTTCCCCAGGCGCTTTAAGAACAGCGGTACCGCTGTGCCTTAATTTCCAAATCCAACTCATCGCAATGCTTAAAATCCCAAAATCAGTCTGCAGCACAGTATAATTTCTATAAGCGTCTAACAGCAGCTCACTCAAAAATCAACAGCAGACGACATTTCAGCCAGGTAGATCTAGTTCTCAGCACAGTAAGTGTATACAGCGTGCTATTTTTAGATCTTATGAAAGCAGCTAGCGAGTTACACAGTGTTGTGACCTATGTGTCAGAGTGTTAGACTTAAGAGGTGATGAACACCATGTGGTAATTTTCGGCTTCTGTGTGTTTTGATTAATGGCCGTAGTCAACAGCAGATAAATGACTTCAAGTTCTGTTAGCTATAATAAATGTTCAACCACTCAAGGGTGCTTTAGAGGGTCCTTGGGGATGACCACTGACATGGAAAATGTTCCCCACCGGAACGTTGTTGTGTAAGTAAATTAGCATGATGTAATGTTGGGGCAATGTGTTTGAAATATAGAGTAAATCAGTCTTAATATATAACACCGTCTTATATCATGGAAGTTTGACTTTAGAGGTACTGCATTGAATGTGCTTACAGGCAAAGTGTATATTTCTAATTTTATAATGAAAAAATAACTATAGATCTACATCTAGTCTAACTTAGGTGGAAAGACAAAATGATGCAGTAACTGAGTCTGTGGCTCTGTCACGGCAGTCTGTTTTCCAGCATGTACAGAAACATGTAACATAAATGTGTGCAGCACACAAAACATGTTTAATACTTTTTTTGCAGATTGTGACAGGGGATTCTCTATCATGAACAAGGTGAAAACTACACATAGATCATGTCTCTCCAACAAAGTTCTCAATGCTTTGTTAGCAGCCTCCATACAAGGACCTCTTCTCAGAAGAACAATGTTTTAGTACCAGATATTGGAAGTGAACACTATGCATTATCACATATTGGTGGACACATGGCACCAGCAGAAACCATGAAGAACAGCTTTCTTAATTTGTGCACAGGGCTTGCACTAACATGAAATGTTTGTGTTGGATATAAGTGTTGGATAGTGGAAGATCTGAACATTTCAGACATGAAATGAAGTATAAATAAAGCTTTGTTTAAGGTCATTTCTGATAATTTTGTGATAATATGCCAATTACTTCATAGAAAGAGGTATACATTTAGGTAAACAGTGTCATTATATATTTCCAGGGTACATTAAAGATTTCAAATTACATTACTTTTGCCACTTGTGTTTTTGTGTTTCTTTGATAAATTTTATAGTGTTTGTATTTATGATAATGTTATGTCATTGGAAAACAAAAGAGAGAAAAAACTTTTCAAAGGCTGTTTATGTTTGTGTTAGCTCTGAAGTACTGTAGATTTTGATTTAGTACACATAAAAAGTATTTAAAAAATCAAACAAGGAAGGGAGTTACCCCCTCCCACACCCACCCCCAACCACGGGTATTTGCCCCTGTGTCTTAGCCAAATCCTGGGCAAAGGCCTGCAGGATGTTACATACCAAACCTATGGACCTTGCGGTTTCAGAGAAAAAGATTTTTAAAGACATTTTGCTATTTAAATCTATATAAACCATGTGACCCCCGGGGCGTGGCCAGTTTTGACCCCAGGGGCATAATTTGAACAATCTTTGTAGAGGACCACTATAGGATGTTACATACCAAATATGAAACCTCTAGGCCTAGTGGTTTCAGAGGAGATTTTTAAGGTAATTTTGCTATATAAGTCTATATAAACCATGTGACCCCCGGGGTGTGGCTGTTTTGACCCCAGGGGCTAATTTGAACAAACTTTGTAAAGAACCACTAAAGGATGTTACAAACCAAATATGAAACCTCTGGGCCTTGCGGTTTCAGAGGAGATTTTAAAGGTAATTTTGCTATATATTCTATATACACCATGTGACCCCTGAGGCGTGGCCAGTTTTGACCACAGGGGCATAATTTGAACAATCTTTGCAGAGGACCACTATAGGATATTACATACCAAATATGAAACCTCTGGGCCTTGCAGTTTCAGAGATTTTTTAAGTTTACACTTTTTAAATCTTTTTAGCTCTGGTGACCTACATATGCAGCGGACCGTAACAATTTTAACAACTTTGAAGAGGGTCATCCAATGATCATTCTGTGAAGTTTGGTAAAAATCTGCCACGTGGTTTAGGAGGAGATGTCGTTCGAATGAAAAGATGACGATGGACACACGGACGACGGATAATGGGCGATCACAAAAGTTCACCATGAGCACTTTGTGCTCAGGTGAGCTAAAAAACAACAAGCATACTTGTTCTCATTTGTGGATAACGTATGTGACTTGATGATCATCTAATTGACAGATTGCAGCTGACTAATCCTGGACTTCTAATTTTGAGCATTTTACATTATACAGTTAACTGCATGTTGAGTGGTATTCCGTATATATTGACATCTTTTTAATTCTCTTATATTGAGTTTGTTGATGCATATTGCTCTGTTTTGCCACTGTGAAATCATCCAACTTAATATTATAACTTTTTTATAGGGATGATCACAAATCAGATTGTTAAATTACACAACTTAAAACAACTGACAACATGTCTCACCATTCAGATTTTCTTTTTCACAACAATGTTGCTCAAATATATTATTATCAAATAATGTAAAACCATTACGCTGCGTTTCCACGAGTCTGTACCCGGGTCCATATCCACATACGTAATTTTAATTTGGAAGACTGTTTCCATGCATCCATATCCCTGTATTTATTATTGTCTTTTTTTGTGATTCTGGCTTTCAAAATATCAATATTAGACCAGTGTACTCATTTTTAATGATTGTTACTGCAGTGAAATCAAACAAATTCCCTACAATTAATGAGCATTTAAACAATTCCAACGAAAAATTTCATACATATGACGGCATTTATTTGAATAAATGCTGTCAAATGTAGGAAGAAGTTTCTTTCAATTTGTTACTATTTAACAAATTCCCTACTATTTAGAATATATATGTAAATAGGTATATATTTAAATGTTGCTTACACAGCATGCAAATTGCCCTTCATCTTGCTGCATGGCGTCCGTATGTTGTCCTTATATTTCATGCAGCAAGCGATCCTATATGTACACACCATACGGACACGAACATGCGGATACAGATACTGAGATATGGAACCGGCCCAATGATTTAAAATGTGTTTGATTTTGATACGGATATACCGATATGGATACGGACTCATGGAAACGCGGCCTTAGGATAATGAAAAACCGAACAACGAGACATGTCACCGACCTTCTCATTCTCAACCTCTTTAACTTCAACTGCGACTCTTGATGACACGTTTTCATATTGTTGTGACGGCTCTGAATCCTGGAAAAAAATACAAAAAGAAAATGTAAAAAAAGACCTAATGATTATACCGTTCTTTAGATTATTCCATTGTACATGCATTAAAGGGACTATGTCAACAAAAAGGGCGTAATTTCTTTTTAAAATCTGAATTTTTGATATTCATAATGGCATATAATAATAGTTAAAATAAGGTACATATAATGGGAAAAGAGTGTTCGCATTCTGAGATAAAAATCCATTTATAATTATGTGTCGTGTTTGTTTGGCCCTTTTCATGTTTACATTTTGACGTCAGAATTTGTGAGCATTTTGTATAACCATAGTTTACACACGTATCTATACAAAGCAGTATAGCACAGGTGGTTAAATTGCTGTCTAGTGTTTACTTCGTATGGCTCCTAACTCGTGTGTTCAATACCCGCTTGGGGTTGTTTTTTTAAAACTTTTTGCTATTCTTTTTTAATCAAATATCGCATTATGTATTTTATTAATTAGCATTTATTAAATAAAAATGTCTTAATATAGCCCATTTCTATCATCTAATATCATTTATAGTGCAATTTGAAACCAATCTTTCATTGACATGGTCCCTTTCAGCATAAAATAATTGCATGATTATATAACAAGAAAGACTCATAACAACAAAATTCTAAATATCTGTATTTTAATAGTGTTTTATGAGAGTATAAATACCAGTACATGATTTGATCAACATTGTTTTTATATGAACCATTATAATTTCACGATTACTTTCGCATACGATTTTATACCCAATTGCCTTCTTTTAGCACACTGCTTATATGTGCTTTTACACACCATTACATGATCAGCGATAGCATTACATGATCAGCGATAGCATTACATGATCAGTGATAGCATTACATGATCAGCGATGCAATTACATGATCAGCGATACCATTACATGATCAGCGATAGCATTACATGATCAGCGATAGCATTACATGATCAGCGATAGCATTACATGATCAGCGATGCAATTACATGATCAGCGATACCATTACATGATCAGCGATGCCATTACATGATCAGCGATACCATTACATGATCAGCGATACCATTACATGATCAGCGATGCCATTACATGATCAGCAATGCCATTACATGATCAGCGATGACATTACATGATCAGCGATACCATTACATGATCAGCGATACCATTACATGATGCCACAAATGTAACTTTTTAACAGCAGCTTTTTTCATTACACAGATTCTTCAATGAAATAAGTGAAAACTTATAAAGTTTGCTTAAATATTTCATCAGAGCAAGTTCAGTTAAAAGGATCCATACACAGTCATGTACAAGCAGTTTAGGAAAAAGTAGACAACTGCTACCGATCTAAATTATCTTATTATCAGAAAGTTATTGCTTGCATAGAACATTGGTTTTACCGAAAAATATCCATGAGTGACTGGCATGTCTGGTACGATAACTTCCTGCTTCTGTCGTTTCCATGATGTCATTTTCTGTCGACAGTTTCTGTCACACAAATGGGAAACATTAATGCTCAGTATGTGAATGGTTTAATCAGAATTCTAACAAAAAAACAATTATCATTGTTAAACTATCCATAAACAAATTCAAAAAGAAGTTCCGATTCTGAGCGGACCATAGTAAAATGTAGTTCCAATTACAACTGTAAAAATATATGGCAAATCATGTTAGAATTGAAATAATTTTTGCATTATAATTGTTTATCAGCCAATATAACAACTCTGTGTCGTTCAGATGCATGGCTATTAAACAGGCTATTGAACTCAGGCTAACACCCTCGTGGTTTAATTCCTACGCATCAGAACTCCAAATCATTGTTTATTGGCTGATAAACAATGATAAATTGAAAATTATTTCTTAAATATAATGCTTATCAACCCTTCACCCATAAGGTGCTATCTGCATATTAGCAAAGAAGGCCGATAGTACATTCTGAATCTCAAGGGATGAATTATGTATATTCATTACTGAATTATGTACCTTAAATATTATAATGAAATCATATACTGAAATCAAACACATAAAAAATACCATATGAGGCGTGTCGTGGGAAAACCAGTCTTAATGCATGTGCGTAAGGTGTCGTCCCAGATTAGCCTGTGCAATCCGCACATGCTAATCCAGGACGGCACTTTTCGCCTACAGTGGATTTATGTTTTGAAGAGACTTCCTTGAAACAGAAAATACCATAAAAGCGAAAGTGCCGTCCCCGATTAGCCTGTGCAGACTGCACAGGCTGATCCAGGACTCTGCACAGGCTAATCCGGGACAACACTTTATACACATGCATTAGGCCCGGTTTTCCCACGACGCGCTTCAATTATGGTTCACTCTTTCAATATGTCAATTTGAGTACAGGTAAGCTTCAAGCATATATATAATTTTTGTAAAAAAAAAAAATCTCAAAAATAAGAGAGAACACAATAACAAAATTATCGTTTAAAAACAACAGACCAGGGCCCATATTCTCCAACCATTAGACTTAAGAATCAAGAATATTCTACCTAGACTCCCCACAAAATATTTGTGCATTCCCAACTACGCCCAGTACCATAATCAATAAGACATGAACAAATCATTTGTGAATTAACAATGCTAAAATTTGCATAGACCTGTGAATATCAAGTCAGATTCATATTAACAGCATTCTTAGCATAGAACATTTTAAAGATGTTTTCATTCTTGCGTTTTAATTCTAAGAATAGTTGGTGAACTGGGGCCCAGGTTATATACAAAAACATGCATTTATTAAAGCAGCACAAAAGGTGAGCATGGCCAAATTCAGACTTTAAAATCAACAGATTATGTTTTTGTCTGTCTTAGCTATTGTTTACATTAGTATATAACCTACGTCACAAACATTTGGTTTGCTGGATACTGTTAATTGCAAAAACACTGATCCTCCAAGTAAAACTGTTTACTACCACTAGCTTTATTTACTGCCGAATTTCGTGGCGATGCGGATTAAATTCGATTATTTAAACTGTTAACATTAGGCGAGTTGCACGACATTCTACATAAAACAAGAGGAACTTGGGCTAGTTTGGTAGTGTTGAAAATGTACACACCAAATTGAACTTCAAACTGTTCATATTCCATTTATTTTATGAAAATGTGTATAACTTTTTAGCTCGTAATGCATAAATTATTATTATTATTATTTTTTTTTTATTTTTTGTGTGTGCAATATTATATTTGCTCATAGTATATTTACATACGTACGTACATACATACATACGTACATACATACATACATACATGAAGGCATGCATAATAGACATATACACATATATAACATTAATACATAATCATGTCCCAAAAATGTATATACTCACAATACAATGATTAGACTCATTACATGTATATGTACCAATGCTATGTCGTAGATAATATTGCACAACAAAAAATATAAACAAAAGAGAATGAATTGCTTTGAGTATATATTATATGTGCTATGACATTGTAGACATAAAAAATGCTGATAACTGTATTCAATCACTATTATTATTAAGTACTATTTCAATTTCATTATAAGCAATATCTGTAAACATGCTGACTAGTGACCAATCTTTTATCCTTCGTCAAGTTTTTTTGTAGTTTTATATATTTCTAATGAGTGCTTGAGGCTATTTACTAATCCAAAATTAGACGGCTTTCTGTTTTTTCTCTGGCAATGAAAAATATATCGTTTAATTTCTAGGCATAAAATATTTAAATTGTTCATTTTTGAATCTGTAATACCAAGTATCATTTCCTGACATGTTAGCTGGATAGGTGAGTATAAATTAATAATATATTGAGAATGTACACAGTTCCAAAACAAGTGTGTTATATTTTCTACTTCATTTTTACAAAATGTACAAAGATTATCAGTAACTACTTTCATATTAAACATATTGGATTTTGTTCCCAAGATTCTGTGGACTATTCTACATTGCATAAATTATTTTATATGTTTGTTGTCTCAACATTAACTTAAAATGTTTACTTTAGCATGTATCACCTTGTTGGTGCTTTTAATGTGTTTAACGTCTCTTCCCGACCGCAAGTTTGTTGAGATATCGCATTGAAATACAAAGAATGATATTAGCTGCCATACCTGACGACAAAAAAGATTCCACCAAAAATAAACGCCAATCCAAACAGTCCGCCAATAGCTATTCCCGCAATTTGACCAGGCTTCAAGTCTACAACAATGTATAACATATTTGTATATATTTCATTTACATACATTTCCGTGATGTAATATGTCTGTACACAATTTTCTTAAAATTGGCATCACATGATGTTTAATCGACCAAAAATGTCTTTGTTGTAATGAACATACTATCGTTTCTAGCAATGGCGAAGGCTGCCTCGCTGGCTGGTCCCTGGTGTCCCAGAGGGGTTACACCCCACACTCTGAAGCTGTAGGTTAGGTCCTCATCCAGGTCCTGTATTGTGTAGCTGGAAACAGTGCCTGGTACACTCACCTCCTCTATCAAACCTGAAACAGTGAATAGTTTGCATTAGCAGTTCATATTTGACAAACTTTGCATTAGAAGTTCATATCTGACCAACTTTAGCAGTTCATATTTGATTAACTTTGTATTAGAAGTTCATATCGGACAAACTTTGCAACAGCAGTTCATATTTGATTAACTTTGTATTAGCAGTTCATATATGATTAACTTTGTATAAGCAGTTCATATTTGACAAACTTTGCCATTGCCGTTCATATTTGAAAAACGTTGCATTAGCAGTTCATATCTGACAAATTTGGCCATAGCAGTTCATATTTGACAAACTTTGCAATAGCAGTTCATATTTGACAAACTTTGCAATTGCTGTTCATATCTGAAAAAAACTTGCCATTGCATTCATATTTGCCAAACTTTGACATTGCAGTTCCTATCTGACAAACTTTGCCATTGCAGTTCATATTTGACAATCTTTGCCGTAGCAGTTCATATTTGACAAACATGGCATTAGCATTTCATATTTGACAAACTTTGCCATTGCATTTCATATTGGACAAACATTGCCATTGCAGTTCATATCTGACAAACTTTGCAACAGCAGTTCATATTTGACAAACTTTGCCATTGCAGTTCATATTTGACAAACGTTGCCATAGCAGTTCATATTTGACAAACTTTGCAACAGCATTTCATATTTGACAAACTTTCCAATTGCAGTTCATATTTGACAAACTTTGTGATTGCATTTCATATTTGACAAACTTTGCAACAGCAGTTCATATTTGACAAACTTGGCCATTGCATTTCATATCTGACAAACTTTGCAGCAGCAGTTCATATTTGACAAACTTTGCAACAGCAGTTCCTATTGGACAAACTTTGCCATTGCATTTCATATTTGACAAACTTTGCCATTGCAGTTCATATCTGACAAACTTTGCAACAGCAGTTCATATCTGACAAACTTTGCAACAGCAGTTCATATCTGACAAACTTTGCAACAGCAGTTCATATTTGACAAACTTTGCAACAGCATTTCATATTTGACAAACTTTGCAACAGCAGTTCATATTTGACAAACTTTGCCATTGCAGTTCATATTTGACAACCTTTGTGATTGCAGTTCATATTTGACTAACTTTGCCATTGCAGTTCATATTTGACAAACTTTGTGATTGCAGTTCATATTTGACAAACGTTGCCATTGCAGTTCATATTTGACAAACTTTGCAACAGCATTTCATATCTGACAAACTTTGCAATTGCAGTTCATATTTGACAAACTTTGTGACTGCATTTCATATTTGACAAACTTTGCAACAGCAGTTCATATTTGACAAACTTTGCCATTGCATTTCATATTTGACAAACTTTGCCATTGCATTTCATATTTGACAAACTTTGCCATTGCAGTTCATATTTGACAAACTTTGCCATTGCAGTTCATATTTGACAAACTTTGCCATTGCAGTTTATATTTGACAAACTGTGATTGCATTTCATATTTGACAAACTTTGCCATTGCAGTTCATATTTGACAAACTTTGCCATTGCAGTTCCTATCTGATGAACTTTGCCATTGCATTTTCATATTAGACAAACTTTGCCATTGCAGTTCATATCTGACAAAACTTTGCAATAGCATTTCGTACTTGACAAACTATACACAACCAGTTCATAGTTGACAAACTTTACACCTGCAGTTCATAGTTGACAAACATGACACCAGCAGTTCATGGTTGACAAAATTTAAACCAGCAGTTTATAGTTGACAAACTTTACACCAGCATTTCATAGTTGACAAACTTTACACCAGCAGTTCATAGCTGACAAACTTTATACCAGCAGTTCATATTTGACAAACTTTGCAATTGCTGCCATTTTTGACAAACTTTGCAACAGCAGTTTGTATCTGACAAACTTTGCAACAGCAGTTTGTATTTGACAAACTTTGCAACAGCAGTTTGTATTTGACAAACTTTGCAATTGCTGCTCATATTTGACATACTTTGCAAAAGCAGTCCAAAAATGACAATCTTTACACCAGCAGTTCATATTTGACAAAGTTCCCACCAAAAGTTCATATTTGACAAACAGTTTGCGCAGTACCTGAGCATGGCCTGCCGCTCTGTGTCACCGGGCAGTACTGTATAGTGTAGGACTCAATGAAAGGCTGACCGGAGGCACAGGGTAGCTGGGACCACACAACGATGACCATGTTGTCTTCTGCACCAGTTCGGGCCGTCACATCTGATGGCGCCTTGGTAGGCACTGCGAATGTGCATGATGTGTAAACATTAACTATCATAAGTTAATATAGGCTGATGTGTAACCCTTAACTATCATAAGTTAATATAGGCTGATGTGTAACCACTAACTATCATAAGTTAATATAGGCTGATGTGTAACCATTAACTACCATAAGTTAATATAGGCACTAAATAATACAATGTGTATTTATTCAACATTTACTATAAGGAATCTTGTTCAGTATTTCCACAGCATCTGAATGAAAATGATTTTAAACATACAGGTTTTCCATTTTAGCACTCTTCATACAATTAGATAAGACAATTTTAATGATTAATTAACTCAATAACAAAATGAAATAAAATGTTCAAGATATTTGCAAATATTGATGGTGGACAAATTACAAGTGATATCAAAACTAGTTACTAACTGTTTCATCAAAATGAAAATAGAATACATTTGAGGGAAAACCAGGCGTAAAGCATGTGCATAAAGTGTCGTTCTGGATCAGCCTGTGCTGTTTGCAGAAAGTGCAGTCCCGGATCAGAGTTTGCAGACTGCACAGGCTGATCCATGAAGACACTTTTACGCACATGCATTAAGCCCGGTTTTCCCATGACACGCCTCATTTATAAATTATACATATTTTCAACATTAAAGAAGACTTTAAAACTATTATAGCAGGATGAATCCTATCCCTTACTGATCTTGCAAACCTGAGAAACAGTCACTGCACAAGTGATAGCTCAGTAAGAATGGGTGACATTTTGAAAAGTTCAACACTTGGCTTCTGAAAATGATATTTGTATATCTACTTAAGCAATCAACCATTTAAGTTGCCATACGAAGTTACGGGCACTGAACAATCATTTAAGTTGCCATATGAAGTTACGGGCACTGAACAATCAATACAACTACATTTATGTTTGTAAATGAAATGCTGTGACCAGGGCAGGCGAAATCTAACATTGCCCTACTTTTCCATTTTGTGAAATGATGTTTGACTCGTGTCTGCCGAGTAATTACAGTCAAAACGCGATACAACGAAACGTGATACTACGAAATGACAGGATACAACAAATAAGGCTGCAGGTCCTGTCTGAATTACTTATATATTTAACTAATAAAAGATGCAATACAGGCGAAATCTTACATTGCCCTACTTTTCCATTTTGAGAAATGATGTTTGACTCTTGTCTGCCGAGTAATTACAGTCAAAACGCGATACAACGAATTGTGATACTACGAAATGACAGGATACAACAAATAAGGCTGCAGGTCCTGTCTGAATTCCTTATATATTTAACTAATAAAAGATGCAATACCAAGAAATTGCGATCGACCGAAAGATGCGATACTATGGATTGATATTTTTGGCCCCATTGTTAAATTGTCATTCAAAATTAACGCGATACTACGAATAAGTTTACAACTGAGACTTTGCACCTTATAGAGAGAGTTTTCACACCTAATCCAAGCCAGTACTTTTGTTTGACAGATATCGCTCATGGTCAACGGCGTTACAAACAAATTCCCTATCTCCCTTGACTATTCGTAGTAACGCGTTTCGACTGTATATAGTAAACTTTGGCAATATTTTGCTTCTCCATACATGCTCTGAGAAAAACTTTACAAAAAGGTCAAGGGAAAAGCTTGACAATAAGGTCAATTTTACTACCTCTGACTGACTGAACTACTGCAGTCTCTTTACCTGCATCCTGGAGGTACAGGCAACCCTGCCACATCAATCCGCTGTCACCGAGCGGGGTTGTCATGGAAACTCCATACAGGTAATCTTCGGGAAATCCTTCAACACCAACAGAGACCCAGTCTGCTGTGCCTGGTGCATATACACACTTCAGAGGTACCTTGTCCTGCAACAACAGCGGAACTTCTTTATCTCCAACTCGCTTAAAGGCCTTGTTCAAACCTTTATTTGACCCCCCACCCCCCAAATCTGGCGTAGCGTACCCCAATCTGGGGTAGTGTACCCCTGTGTATTGGCACCCTACTGTGGTCACAGTGTGGACCTATTTTAAGTACGGTCACGTGACCTTTGACCTCTGGTGAAAAAAAAAGGCCATGCATAATCCTCACATTGCCACATTGCTGTTTATATGTATATCCAGTTTCATCGAAATAAGTTCAGTACTTTTTGAGTTATTGCAGAAACCAGGTTTTGGGGACGGACAGACCAGACAGACGGACGGACAAACATACGGACGAACAGATAGAGAGACACACAGACAGATGGCAAACCTATAGTTCAATCTTTGTACCAAGTTTCATCTTATGTACTTTTCGAATTATAACAATTTAGTTTATTTCTATTTTTAGTAACAGTCATGTGACCTTTGAACTCTGGTGAAAAATAAAAGGTCCTGCATAATCCTCACATTGCTGTTTATAAGTATACCAAGTTTCATCGAAGTATCTTCAGTACTTTTTGAGTTATCGCAGAATCAAAATTTTGCGAAAGGACGGCGTGACAGACGGACGGACGGCAAACCTATAGTCCCCTCCGGTGAAATACCGGTAGGGGACTATGAACAGTGCACTTAGCCATTACTCAGTCAGCTGAGAGAAAAGATTGCAGATATGGTAAGAGATTTTATGGTGGACCAATACACATAATGGATTACCCCACGGAGAAGCTAGACATTCCTTAAAATAGGCCTTTAATATAAAGTTTCAGATAAGTCAAAGTGGTTAAACATTCCCAACTCTCTTCTTTGTTATTTTATATTAAATAAATACAGGCATCTCAAAATTATTGAAAATTTGGCTATTTCGAATCGGTTATCTATCCCATCTAGAGCTGTATGTACACATTGGTACATATCTATCCCATCTAGAGCTGTATGTACACATTGGTACATATCTATCCCATCTAGAGCTGTATGTACACATTGGTACATAATCTCACCTGGCAATTGCCCTTGTCTTTGCGGCAGTAACAGATCGTGAATTTCTGAACTTCACGTTTGTCCTTCACTTCTGTGGACACCTGAGGCCACTGTATGGACACTGTTTGGGTCCCATTCATGACTTCAGAACCATTGACAATTTCTGCCCAAAACGCTGGCTGGAGAAGATCTTTAAAAGAATTCAAATTAGTGGGATTTATTTTAGCATATATTTTTTTTCAATTATATTTATTTACCTCATCCACTCTGCCTCATACCTTACTAAAATTAGTTTTTTTTATACAAACTGGAACTCAGTGAGTTGGATGTGTCGCCTGACGGCCATAACTCAAGCTATAAGAGCAATTATACTGAAAACCAAAAACATAACCTTACTTTTATGCCTACTAACACTTCCCTAAAGTTTCAAAATGATTGCACAAGACTTATCAAGTTATTGTCTGCACAAGCCACATTTGAACCATTTAAAAAAAAAAAGGGTATTTCTCAAGTACAATAAAATCAATTATGCCTTAAACTTATTAACCTTTCTTTCAACCATCATATGCCTACTTACACTTTGTAAAGTGTCATAATGATTGCACAAAAACTTCTCAAGTTACTGTCTTCACAAGCCTTATTTCAATTATTTTTTTTTTATTTTAAAGGCGACACAAAAAAGTATGAAAATTACCTGTGCTAAATTTAGCAACAGAAATTTTGTAGTTTTCAGGTGACGGTCCCATATCAGTGTGTGCTGTGATGGTGGCAGTGTAGTAGGTATCACATCGCACACGGTGGCCCGAGAATTCCTTCTGTCGAAACGATGATGCGACACCACGCTCCGATATCTCTTCTCCATCAGTCGCACTCAAAGTCACAGAAAAATAACGAATTTCTCCATTTTTATGAATTTCTGGTATGTCCTGGAAACAAATATGTGCATGTAAATATTTATTTCATCTATATGATGTTTCTATTTGAATTAGAAACATTAAATTTTGTTTCATTTACTTGGTAGTGTAATGGTTTTGATGGTATATCTTTCCCTTGAGGGGTCAAACAAACAGAAATATAATGGATTTCTCCATTTTTATGAATTTCTAGTACATCAAAATACTAGATAAGGATAGGACAAAACTTTGACATTACAGTTGAAAGTACGAGATAACCAGACTGACTGTACTTAAAATAAGAAGGGAGAAAATTGAATCTTTTGTTCCACTTCAATTCGATTTCAAGCAAGTTTGAGTGACACAAATTAGAGTTAATGGTTTGAGATAACCATAATTATTTGATACATAATATGAAAGAAAACATTTTGGAATTATTTGGAAATAGACGGATCTTTGATATTAGCGAGTTCGATATAATCAAGTTCACCCATAGCTGTGATGGTATATACCTGCCAGTACACAAAGACGTTACGGAAGTTGCTGTCTACGCAGTCTCGTGGATTCCAGGAGTAACCGCCTGGGATCAGCTCTGGACTTGACGATGGCGCTGTGAAATGAAAATCAGATTTTACTATAAAATACTAAATATTGATTTCTAGGCTTGACTAAATCAGCAAAAACACATTTTACCATGCTGTCTGTTTAAAAATAATTTGTAGCATCCGAAAAAAAATTGTTTTCACTAAAATACTGAATATTGATTTCTGGGCTTGACGATGGCACTGTGAAAGCAAAAATCGATTTTGCCATGCTGTCTGATTAAAAAATAATTTGTAGCAACAGAAATTATATGGGTTTTTTTCAATATAATATGGAATATTGATTTCCGGGCTTGAAGATGGCAAGGAAAAACAGATTTTACCATGCTGTCATTTTAAAAATAATTTGTAGCATCACAAAATGTATATTTTTCCAATAAAATAGAGAAGTTATCGTAAAATAAAACCTCTCACAAATAATGACTGCAATATTTGCCTATAAAGAATAAATCATAAAAAGCCACTAATATTGCTACATTGTTCGCTTCTTTTCACAGGAAAAAATATCAACCCAAAATATTTACTGCATAGTTTCATTAGAAATAACCAGAAACCACCAGAAATAACAGAAATCATCAAAAATAACTGACAGAAATCATCAGAAATAACTAAAAGAAGTCATGAGAAATAAAAAACAGAAATCAACAGAAATAACAAACAGAAATAATCAGAAAAAACTAACAAAAATCATGTCATCAACATTTGCTCAAGGAGACATCAACCAATCCTAAACTTAATGTCCATGCTCAATCAACACAAACAGTGTTCGCCCAAGCGAGACACTTACCACTCTGTAGGGTGGTGGCCAAGTGAGACACTTACCACTCTGTAGGGTGGTGGCCAAGTGAGACACTTACCACTCTGTAGGGTGGTGGCCAAGTGAGACACTTACCACTCTGTAGTGTGGTGGCCTTGCTAGACACTTACCACTCTGTAGGGTGGTGGCCAAGCGAGACACTTACCACTCTGTAGGGTGGTGGCCAAGTGAGACACCTACCACTCTGTAGGGTGGTGGCCAAGCGAGACACTTACCACTCTGTAGGGTGGTGGCGCTGATGCTACTCGGACTGCTCCAAAATCCGTCATTCTCTGGAATCAGCTTCACTGTCAGCATGTACTCCGTGTAGGGGTGAAGGTCGCACACGGTATGATGGTTTTTTTCCGTGTTTGATATCCCAGTGATAACCTGTGATAGTTAAAAGAGGAATATGAAACTTAGGTGTATCTCATTTTCATTTTTTTGTGGATTGTTATGTAATGTAGAAAGTAAATCTTTCTTGAGATGAAAAAAAATCATGTTAAATACCTCTGTGAAAACCTCAGTGAAATTGTATTAAATGCCTAGTTTAATCCTTTATTTATTAGCTGAGATTTATACACTGCTGCAATTGAAACAGTGCACTCAGCCATTGCTCAGTCAGCTGCGATTAAAGACGTTCGCAACAGTTTCGTCCAATTTTTTTCGAACGACGGATTTCTAAAAAATTTGCACAAACACGTGTCAATGTATCCTAAAACTAAAACAGTCTTAAAAAATAGGGGTCACCGGCCTTGTTCCGGAAATATAGGGGTTTAAATACGCTACCTGTCGAAGCCTTTATTTCAGTTTGTGTGACTAGCAATGTTCAATTATATAAAGTGTTCAGTTTCAAACAAGGACGGAGATTTGTAAATGCATCTTTGTTTTAATCTTTTGTTTGGCAATATCCAAGTGCAGTTTAATGATAAAACGCCCTTTATCTATAGTTACCATTTAAAAAATGACTTTTAATGGACACTTAATGAGGTTAATTATGCACTGAATATGCCTTTGAAAACATAAATTAATAATCAAATATTCGAATATCTTTTGTTCCAAACTACAGGTTTTGTTAAAAAATTCCATACACATGTGTCAATGTATACTGAAACTAAAACAGTGTTAACAAATAGGGGTCACCAGCCTTT
Source organism: Congeria kusceri (assembly GCA_027627225.1). Lineage (NCBI taxonomy): Eukaryota > Metazoa > Mollusca > Bivalvia > Myida > Dreissenidae > Congeria > Congeria kusceri. Next base: position 100,415,515 of record CM051024.1, read on the forward strand.
GTCCGGAAATATTAGGTTTTGAATAAAGTACCTGTCGAAGCAACTTTTTCAGTTTGGATTTTGTTATCAATGTTTTAAGTATATGTAGGAGAGCTTTTTTTCAAACAAGGTTATGGTTCTTTCAACTGATATGTTTTCACGTGTCTTATTTGGCAATATACAAGTGTATTTTGAAAAAAAACAACGATTTACTTATATTTACTGTTAAAGTAATGAATTTGGCTGGACATTTAAGTAGGTCAAATGGGTATTAATAATACCATCTGAAATGTCATTTATTACGACAGATTTTCTTAAATTTTCGCACATACATGCACTGATGTATACTTACATCAAAACATTAATAAAAAGAATGGGTCACCGAATTTGTTGGGAAATATTGGACTTTAAATCGGGTACCTGTGTAGCCTTTTTCGTGTTTCGTGTTTAGGTAAACAACGTATCAATTGCCAAAATAGAATGAAGATACTTAATGGATCTTGCTTTTTAACTAATTTGTTTGGCAATACATTGTATACGTGTGGTTTTGATAATTATAATGCTTTATGAACTTTTAACCATTGACTGGAACTTAACGACTTACACAGATTTATATTTATTGATTGAAGTTAGTATTTTGTAACCTATCAACAATAAAGAAATAATGAAGCAAAAGGAGAAATTAACCCAATTATTTTCTTTTTGTTGCAAACGTCTAAGATTGCAGACAATGCTAAGAGATTTTATGGATAATGGTGGACCAACACACAGAGTTGAGTACCCCAAGGAGAGGGCAGACATTCTTTAAGCTAGGCCAGGAATATGAAACCCTATTGAGGTGTATCAAACTTTTGTGGGGATTTTTAAGGGTGAATTTATGAAATACAGTACAGCTTGTAGCCATTTGTCAAATCCCGCGTTGAAACCGCGGACAAACGCGCTGTACCGCGGACAATCGCGGCGATGAATTTTTAGAGTGCGGTCAAATCGCGGTGATTCATCGTGGTCCCAGAAAACGCCGCGGACACTGACTCCATAAGAAATCGCCGCAGACTGCAGTGGACGTTTGCGGCGGGCCGCTGTGGATGTTCGCGGTGGGCCGCAGCGATTTATTGTCTACATCCGAATACAGCTACATGCATATGTAAATAAAAATGCAAAACTTAAAAAAATCAATTAAAAATCACATGCAAGCATACTTTACACACTATAAACATCTGTGAAAATTATACGAATTTATATTAACGACGTTGCTGTGTAAGCATCTTACCTTTGTCAGTTTAACAAATATATTCCATCTTATTTAATCCACCAATAATGGCACCGTGCACTATAAATTTGCGATATCAGAATACTGAACATTAACATAAATCATCACATACAATTGAGTAACGTTTCATGAACTAAATGAGTCATGCAGTGAACGGGAATCGGCGACAGTTCAAAGGTCTTTGATGCCGTACCTAAGCGTTTATTAGGGGCTTCAAATTCATAATCAGGGAGTTTAAATGGTGACCCTGTCGTGTCAACTTAAAATGTACACGAATGTCTCTCACAAAACCACATACGTCGAAAAACATATTGTTGTTTAATTTTAAACAAACAGTTTCAAATACCACTTCTATACAGGGTATTTACATCTGTATTAACATCTGCACCTGTCTAAAAATAATATTTTAACGCGTTGTCGTTTTGTTGTTGATTCTTGCAAGATATGACATGTGTATTTGGTAAATTCTTATTAACTTAAAATATACATAGTAATTTTGCTAATATTAACTTTTTAAATTGCATGAATAAGTTTGAGATAGCATGTATTATTCAATATTTTTTTATTCCAATAAATTTTTATTGTCGCTGCTTTATAATTAATTATTTACACATTATATATATTTATAGATATGATGTGTGAACACTATTGGCGTGGCTTGGTAATCTTAGCAATTGTTCTATTCGCAATTAACGTGATGTGTGTAATCATTTTAAGTGCAAACACAATGGATACTAGTTAGTTGTCGAAAGAGGGGGTCATAAAATACCATAGCCACAAACTGCCGGGATCTTGTCATAGTGCCCGTAGAACAATACCACTAATCAGATGCAATTGCGTAATGCATTGAACGATAAAGATTGGTACATGCACATGCCAAGACAGTCACCCTGAAATTTACCACTTTCGAATAAAGATGGTTGGTGGAGAGTTATTATAGTACACATTAATTTTTAGTGTTTTCAAAGAATTTTAATCTTAAATACAACACCAAAACTTGAATGATGAAAGACATCATCTTAAGTAATTGTAATTTAGTTTATTTAAATGAAAAATATATTATTATAATTCATTTTCTTACATTATAGTTCAAAGTTACTAGTATAAAGAAGCTTCATCAAGCCCCGTAGAATATTTAGCATATTTAAATATTCAAATGCTATGACTAAATACAACGATTGATCCTAAAATACACATTTAAGGATAATAACTAGGACCTTAGGAGGTTTTATGAAGAAGAAACAAAAACACTTGCCTCTTCCTCAGTCCGTATATATCCCTTACTCCTCACTTGACGCTTCGAATCACCAATAAACTGAACAAGGAAATATGAGTCCTGTTATGTTCTTTTCCTTGAAGCCATTTTACTGACACAAACAACAACAATCACACAACAGATTTAAGCTAACACTGTTCGAGCCAACTACCAGTACAGAGTAAAACAATAAAGAACTAAAAATGTCAATTAAATTTTGAATTATTTCAATTTTTATTCGTACAATTTTGAATCACCGCACATTAGCTTTAGCAAATGAGTGTTTAGAAATTATGGGATTATGGACATTATATAGACATACAAGGGGGCGAGCATTTCATGAGTGACATGAGTGACAAATACATCGCAAATTGTCACTTCTAATTTTGGGGACTAGAGACCAAATGTTACCTGGACACCATGCCCCATAGTCCTGTGGAACCTGTCATGTTCGCAATATACTCGCGAACAATATACATGTGTAAAGGTGTTAAAAGGAGCCTGCTGACGTGTCAAAAGGGTTTCAAGGTAAACAAAACATGCATTATCGGAGGATGTAAAAACAAGGTCACCCGAGAACAGTGTCCAAATATGGCAAATACATTTATGAAAAGTCGATTCCTATGATTTTTAAGACAATAACTATTATTATAGAAGCATTCATATAATAAAAATAAAGTTGTGTTATTGTTTTTCTGAGTGTACCTCTAAAAATCACACCCTTCTTTGCATGTTCAGTGACCTAAAGTAGTGTTTTTAAATACGCTATCGTCGAATACTTTTTTTTTAAATTTCCCTTTAATCCAATTTGTTTATGTTTTTTTAATTATAACTCTAAATATATGACATTTTAAAACAAGAAAAAAAAGTGCGGTAAATACTTTTGAAACTGGAGCGAATCTTTATGTGATGAATCGTTACTGAATTTTTTAACAATTTTGAAACAATATACAAATATATTTTCTGGAATTTGGCTAAATGAAGTTTATAATTATATAAATAATCTATTAAATGTAAATTAAGGGACAATTTTTATTTGTAAATACATGTATGTAAAATATATGGTTTTATATTAAGTAGATAACGTCGCGGTGTTACGCCGCTAAACGTCACCGCGGATCACAGTGGAAGACATTGGGGATCACGGCGGAAGACCGCCTGCTGTGTTTTTTCTTGGGTATGTGTGTGGTCGCGGTGGCCCAACACGACGACCACCGAGGACCACGGACTGCCGCGGGACGCGGCGTTTTTGCACAAAATCGCGACCACGGTGGCCGCGCAGAAATTGTATAATGGCTACGAGCTGTACTGAATATGGAGGATATTTGTTGATTTCGGTTTAAGATCGTATTTCATTTCACGAGTGTTCATAGAAAATGATATTTTCAGCAGTGGCACAGCCACGAGTGAAAATATCTATTTTCTTTGATCACAAACCCTTAAAAGGGTTTTATATTCCTCTTAAAGCTAGGACTTTAAGAGGAATATGAAACCCTATTAAGGTGTATCAAACTTTTGTGGGGATTTTTAAGGGTCAATTTATGAAATATATAGAGGATATTTGTCGATTTCAGTGTAAGATCATATTTTATTTCACGAGTGTTCATCATAGAAAATGATATTTTCACGAGTGGCACAGCCAAAAGTGAAAATATCTATTTTCTTTGATCACGAGTGAAATAAAATAATATCTTACACCGCAATCATCAAATTTTTATTATGATGCTTTGGACAATAAATAAATAAAATTGCGCGAGATAAGCTTAAACGTCACCAGTTCATGTATTCTGACGTCATAAAAATGACGTCATAAATGATTCCAAAACTGTCACTCGTTAGTATGGTGGGAAAAAAGTGCCATATTTTGTGAGTCGTTGTCGTTAAATTATAATTTTGTAGAATTTTATAATGTGTTTTATGTAAACACATGCATGTACGTACTGTACATCTATATAAATTTGCCAAGGGTTGTAAACCACTACTTGTAGATCTATGATATTTATGGAAAAATAGTAAGTCAGTTTAATGTTGTATTTTCACTGCAGTGAAAATATAAAATCGTATATTTTCACTGCTTCAACAGTGTAAATATAAAATTTTATTTTAGCAATAAAATTCGATATTTCACAGAAAAGCATATAAGAAATATCTTTCTACAGATGAAAAACAAAAAAACAACATTTTTGTTATAGATACCCCAATAACAACCTGTGTTTATAGGAACAAGGAAAAACATATCTAAATGTAAATTGATTATTATGCAAAGGGTTAAGTGACTGATTTAAATATAAAACAAGAGATGTTTGTAAAACATGTATGCCCCCCGACTTGCAGCCTTTGTTCATCACAGAGGTGTACTGTTTCTGAACAATCTAAGCTGAGACATGTTAACCATTACCTTGATAGGAGTTGTCTTCTCTGCAAGAGCATTCTTCCTATCAAATTTGATGACTCGACCCAAGTATTCAGTAATTATCACTATGTAAATGGTCATCTACTCAAACTGACAATTGTACCTATATAGTTTGAGGACCATGTACCAATGGTTCATCTGTTATTAAGTGAATTTTTTTTTTTTTTTACAAGCCCGTGACCTTGACCTTTGATCTCTTGATCTCAAAATCGAAAGGGGTCTTCCTTCCCTCAAGACTAACCAGCATACTAATTTATATGATCCTAGGTTAAAGCGTTCTCTAGATATTGTGTGGAAACAGTTTTCATGTTACAAGCCCCTATGACCTTGACCTCTGACTGGTTGACCTTAAAATTGATAGGCTACTTCCTTTCCTCACGACTAACCAGCATACTAACTTGGATGATTGTAGGTCAAAGCATTCTCTAGATATCGTGCGGCAACGAAATGGTCTACGGACAGACCGACCAACCATCCGACTGACCGACCGACGGACAGGTGCAAAGCAATATATCCCCACTTCTTCTAAGGGGGGCATAATAATAAGACTCTTGCCACTGAGCTATGAGCCAGTCACTTGCATGATTGATTAACATGCCGCTTAGAAGCTCTTTTTACCGTACTGAAGTGAAAAAATAATTTGTGGCGTGTCGTGGAAAAACCGGGCTTAATGCATGTGAGTAAAGTGTTGTCCGTGATTAGCCTGTTCGGACAACACTTTCCGCCTTCAGTGGATTTATGTTTAGAAGAGACTGCCTCGAAACAGAAAACAACATAAAAGCAGAAAGTGTCATCCTGGATTAGCACAGGCTAATCCAGAACGACACTTTACACACATGCATTAAGCCCGGTTTTCACTGAACAAACCACATTTCAAGATACCGAAAATGGCAAAATCTGTGTTAACAACTGGCCAATGGGCTCATTTCGACATGTTACTAGTTACATGTTACTAGGGGACACAACTCACTTATTCTAACAAACAAGTCTATCCCAGTGGTTTCCCTTGATATTTGGTTATTCATTTCAAATTTTATTTTTTCAAAGTTGTCAATAACCAACTGGACAAGGGAAACCACTACAAAGGAATTTGTAAGCTAACAAGTCAGTCAAGAGTTTACCTTCAACATTCCACTAACTGGAAACAGTGATGGTGTAATTTTTGGAGTCAGGAGGTTTCTCCCAGATTGTAAGAGAAGTAGATAAAATTGTAATTTCAGCAAGGGAGACCACTACGGAAACATTTGTAAGCCAACTAGTCAGACAAGAGTTACCTTTAACAATTCCACTGACTGGAAACAGTATAAGTGTATTAGTTAGGTGGGACGGTTTCTTTGCTTTGAAAGAGAAGTGGATAAAATTTAATCCCATCAAGGGAGACCACTACAAAGGAATTTGTAAGCTAACAAGTCAGACAAGAGTTACCTTCAGATCATTCCATTTACTGGAAACAGTAAGACTATAATTCTTGGGATGCTGAAATTCATGCTGTTTATACGACCATTCAATGCATGTGCTGTTAATCACTGTAGAATTAAGGTCATAGGCAGGTGCTGGGCGGACTGAAACAAGAATGAACCATTTATTTATATATTTATTTTATGATTTTTTATGAAGGCCAAAAAAAAATTGTGTATTTCGGGCAACGGTCTCAAAAAAGCTAGGTAGGGTCGGGATTGAGGTGTTTTTTTTAACGACACATTTCGGTAATAAAAAAATTGACAATTATCTAAAATCTGACGAATATGGATTTCACCGTAAACAATCTTCGCTAAAAGCTTTAGGGTTTGGGAGGTTTTCGCTAGGTAGGGTCGGGTTGCCCGAAACACAAAATTTTTTTTAGCCTAAGAATAAAATACCAATATTATGTGTATTGTAAAAATAAGTTTCCTATCTATATGATATATTGTACACTTACTGAGAAGTTAATTAGAATCAAAATCAAACTTTTTTATAAACGTTTTTTTTGTACGCATTTGTAGACCATGCACTTCCATGCACGTTCACCACATTAAATGCTCTATATTTGGTCAGCTGCAGAAGAATGTTGATGGACAAACAAACCTATATTCTTTGTATTCAACTGATACAGTTCAGAGACTTGTTTCCCGCATTTGGTGGCCACTGTCACATTGAACTCTATTTCTTTCATGCTGAAGTCTCCGATTTTTGTCGTGTCAAAAACCATGGTAACGCCGTTGTTCTTAGCCATAATCGGCGGACAGGGGGTCCAAGAACTAGACACTGCTGGCAGTCGACTGCAAATGCAAAACTAAACATTCACATTTCTGTCGTTTACCGGACCACATAATTTTAAAATTCCTCCATCCATTGCTAAGTTATAGCCTGGAACAAGCTAAGTGTCAATATTGACATTTGACCTAATAGTGACCTTGGCCTTTGGCCTTAATAGACCTGGTTCAAGAGTGCAATACATTTGAGCAAAGTATTCAGTATTCACTAGGATGGAAAATACTAGACAAATATTTGATTGAATGATCACCATTTAAATAGTTAAAACACCATTCAAATATTCGCAGTTTTGTTGCTTAAAAATTCAAATATTTGATTGAATGATCACCATATCTTTCAAATATTCGCACATTTTTATTGCTTAAAAAAAAAACCTGATTGCAGAAAATGGTTTGTATTCAATATGAAAGGATGAGTATTGCACTAAATGTTTTCAATAGAATGGACTCATGCTACGTGTCTGACTGAGAGATATTGAATATACAGACCAGTCATGGCGGCACCGTGTCATGAGACGTTCGGTGCTAGCCATAATTAGTGCACTCTGCGTCTTTTACCAGCATTTTTTTTTTCCTTATTTTGTTTTATCATAACCAACGTTTGATGCAAAGCCTACATGATGTTACTACTGAACTTTTAATTCAAAAGAGAGAAAAAGACATTTTCTATGCACCTCAAGTGGTATTGCACACTTGTTTTAATTTTGTGATTATGAAGCACTCAAGTATATAATAAATACACATACATGTTTAACGACTTTTGCATTGTTTATAAGTGTTGTGTAAGAGACACACAAATTCCTGTATCGCTCTACTGGCTTATTAAGTAAAGAGTTTCAGAAGCAAAAGGACCCTCATATGCTTCATAAGGAAAAAAGGCCCACCCTCTGTCAGCCACCCAAGGAACATTTCTGTAAAATTATTTCCTCCAAATACAACCAGTTGTTTCTGACACTAATATTTTGAAAGTTTTCAATATAGCCATATTAGGACTAGATGCCTGTTGGCAACATGTCGAGTCTGTTGTCAAGAAAGAAACTTTATAATATTATTATTTTAAAATCACATTGGAAACAAGCTGTATAATGCCCATATTTGACCTCTGACTATATTTGATCTCTAAGTGTTACCTTGACCTGTGAGCCATGAACACATGTCTTGCGCACAACATAATGTTGCCATTTAGTGAACATTTGTGATAACTATTTAAAACTACAAACTTATAATGAAGAACGTCTGGTCCGGACAAGCTAGGTCATGCCCATATTTGACTTTCCTGTTTGACCTTGACCTTTAACCTAGGGACGTGCTGACTCCACATGGTGAACATTTGTGCAAAACTATGTCAAACTCCACTCACAAATAAAGAACATCTGGTCTGGACAAGCATACAGCCCATATTTGAACATTTGTGGAAAGTTAATTTAAAATTCCCTGATGAATGATGATGTAACAGTGTGAACAAGATTGGACAGACACACACACCCACACACTGGCACACATAAAGTGAACCGCCATTGTGACAACTAAGTCAAGCTGATCGCAAGCGGGTTCAACAAAAAATGACTCTGCCACCTGGCAGCCATGTTTTTCAAGGGAGTGGAACCACTTGAGCAACTTTGCCAGAGGACCATCCAAGGAACATTTCTGTGAAATTATGTAAAAATCAACACAGGTTTAAGAGATGTTATTTAAATATTGTTCTATTAATTTTACAGCTCTGACGGCCATCTTTTGCAGCGGACCATAACCATTTGAGCAACTTTGGAAGAGGCACCCCCCCCCCCCCCCCAAAAAAGGAAGACTTTTTTAAGTTTCATCAAAGTTGGCCAAACGGTTTCAGAGGAGATCTAGTTTTAAAAAAGTTTCGGACACATGGACAGATGCATGCATGACGGTCAAATCATCATGGCATAAGATTGCTGGACTAATAAGAAGGTGGAGCTAACAAACGTCAGGTCAGCATATATACATGAATTGGAGTTTATGGTTGTACAGTCAAAAACTAATTTGTGATTAAAAAACCCAGCCAATTATGAGTTCAACAGTAAGGGATCTGAACTTTTTTTCTATATTAAATTAAATTATAATACAGTGTACTCCCTTTATATCGAACACCGACCGGACCGGACCAAATGTTCGGTTTTCAAGGAGTTCCAGTTTACTAAGGGTTTGAGGCAAAATACAATAATGCATATAGATAAATTAATGTATTCGTTTTATTCAGATTCATCCAACTATGGCATTTTATGACAATACTAATTTAAAACGTAACGTGTTATTATAACAGAACCTAAAGTGAGGGTTTGGGGATAGATTCTGCATCACTGATCAATTTTATTTTAGAGTTAATTCAACCCGTCGACGTTTAGAAGGTGGCTCAGACATTTTAACACTGTACTAACTTTGCAGAAGAATGATAGTTCGTAAGTAACATCAAGCATTAATACTCTATCATTTCTTTCCAGAAAGCTGGTTTTGCTCAACATTGCTTTGATAGACTGTAAATTCAACCAACATCAATCAAAGACCAACATCAATCAAACTATGTTTTAATTAAAGTAATCATTAATAATTATTACATCATTAATAATTATTACCTGAGTTATATAAATTGTTTGTAAAATGTTTAAATATTTTCTAAACAAATGAAAACAGTCTAATTAATGTACTGTTTGTTGTTCACCATTTATAGGCAATACCAATTTATTTAGCGACTTAACACCCTTATCTGGAGTCCTAATATGATGTCCAACTGTTGCCCCTAATTATCGGATTAAGCGTGCAATCACCCTGCGGCAAGACAGTCGCGTGCTAAAGATAATCGATAACATCAGATTGTCACACATGTTGGGTTTACAGAGGTCAATTTATACTCCGCAACAAAGCGATGTACCGCTCCTGCTGTTCGATATTGAGAATACAGAGGTTCTGGTATACCAAGGGTTTTCGTGCATTAAACATATAGGCCAAAAAAACGGGGCCAGAGCGTCTGTTTGGTTTTCAGAGAGTTCCGGTTCATACAGAGTTCGGTTGTAAGGGAGTACACTGTATATGGTAATTAACCGAATTGGGTTATTTTTATGCTTGCCACTATGTCTGTTGTAAGATTGTATAGATGTATTTTAATGATTTCACCAAAGTGTAAGATGTTGTTATACGATAAACATATATGTTGTTACAAGATATACATACAACTGGCAAAAGATGTCTGGCAGACCACCAACGTACTCCTGGCCGAAGTTCCACGTACACGTCATATTGTTATGGTAATTATAGACTTCGCAGTGGAAATCCTCCAGCGGTATAGGCTGGCCTACATTGTCAAAAACACGGCTATTAAATATCACTCTGGAGAATTAAAGTAAAATTAATTAATTCATAAATCCCCCTCCCCCCCTTAATCCAGAAATATCTTAAAGGCACACACGAGGTGTTTCACAATCAGTAATTACATTTTGAAGTTTATTTTTAAAGTTTATTTTAGATTTTACAGATATATAGGATCTGACAAGAGTTGTCATTTCAAACCATATTTTATTAAACGCGTTCAGGAATTTTTTTAGTAAGCAAGCCTTTGGTGAGCTTCCTAACGAATTTCCTGGATGAGTTTAATAAAATATGGTATAAAATGACAACGAGTGTCAGGTCTTTTTATCACATGCTTTTAAACAAAACAAAAGTATTCTAATTTTGCCAAAACATGTTGATAAATCCAAAAAGTTGTCTACTGACGTGATGTCACTTCACCAAAATAACGTCATTCGATTGGTCAGTCAAAGAATATGCAGCCAATGAAAACGCTCAAAATGTTATCTTACAACTGTGTAAGATAGAAATATTCATAATGGCTGTATTATACGGGAAACAAGGTATAGCATGTGATAAAAATAAAATAATGCATTTGAAACACATACATATTTAAATTTTCCCTCAGATTAATGGTAATTACAGAGTATAAGTTTTATATAAATTATATGTTTAACTTTTTCTAACAGACAAAACCAAATCATGTTCCTTAACTTTAAAAGATCTTTTTTACAATAACATTTGATTTCATGTGTATCTGACATAGTGCTTGGTGTTCAGTTATTTACCACCATATCAAATACTAAATTCACCAATGGATATTTTTTTCTGTAGTTTTAGAAATATTACTATGCAAAAATTATAACTTTATTTAAAATATTTTAAGACAAACATCAGATGTTTCTGGAATATGGCCCCCAAACACATATAGTACAATGTATTATAAACAATGAATATTGATAACTTGATTTGGTTATTTTGAATTTGGCATGAAATCTGTGGCAATAGCATGTACGCATTTATAGAGAATAGATTTCCCATATTACGTTTCAGTACAATCATATCATAGTTAGCTTATCAAAAAGGAACTTTAATTAATTACTTCATCCAAAAAACAAAACAAATATGTAATGCGAGACAAACAACTACAAATTAATATTAAACAATCAACCGAGTAAAACAAAAGACTGGTTCTACCCAAGAAACAAGCATCTCTGAATAAGCCTCTTGCTTTCAACACAATTGAGCTAAAATAATTGAGGCGCGTCGTAGGAAAACCGGACTTAATGCTTGTGTGAAAAGTGTCATCCCGGATTAGCCTGTGCAGTCCGCACAGGCTAATCCGGGACGGCACTTTCCGCTTTTATGGTATTTTCTGTTTCAAGGAAGTTTCTTCAAAACATTAATGCACTGTGATGGAAAGTGCCGTCCTGGATTAGCCTGTGCGGACTGCACAGGCTAATCCAGGACGATACTTTACGAACAAGCATTAAGTCCGGTTTTCCCACGACGCGCCTCAAATAGGTTTAAGCTTATAATATATATGGGGCATGTAGTGAGAAAACAAGGCTTAATGCAAGTAGGTTTAGTGTCATACAGGATCAGCCTATGCAGTCCGCACAGTCTGATCCGGGACAGCACTTTCCGCCTACAAGGGCTTCATGTTTAAAGAGACCTTTTTGAAACAGAAAAAAACATGAAAGAGGAAAGCATCGTCCCGGATTAGCCTGTGCTGACTGCACAGGCTAATCCGGGACGACACTTTACGCACATGCACTAAGCCCCGTTTTCCCACAACATACCACATATATAAATTTGAATCACCTTTATAATATACCAGTAGGTGCATAAAAATCACATGCATATACACAAATGGGAATATACATGTGCATACACATGTGCAGGCATGCAAAGGGTACAAAAATAGGCCTGATTAAAGGGACTGTGTCATCGAAAAGGTCCTCCAGGGGACAATTTCTTTTAAAAAATCTTAAATTTAGGTATTAATACTGGCATATGATAATGGTTAAAACAGGGTATATATGATGAGAAGAGAGTGTATGCATTTTGAGATAAAATCAATTTATTATATAGGTTGTGTTTGTTTGGCCCTTTTCCTGATTACATTTTCACGTCAGATTTGTGAGCATTTTGAATAACCATAGTTTACAAAGGGCTCCTTACCAAGCATGATTGCGCAGTTGGTTAAAGCGCTGTCTACTGTCATTTCTTCGTATGGCTCCTAAGTCATCAGTTCGATACCCACTTGGGGTTTTAATTTTTATCAAATATCTTAATGTGTCATATATTATTTTTATTTATTTAATGCAAATGCAAACTTCTTAGTAAAGCGCATTTCTATCAAATTATATCATTGATAGTGCAATAGGAAGCCAATTTTTCGTTGACATAGTCCTTTTAAGCAGATAACAAAGTCACATCTGTTGACAACTGGACACAGAAACGGGTGAGCGAATATAGTACACATAAGGGAGGAATATACAGACCTTCCCAAGTCGCAATCAGAATGCCTAATGGATTGCTATTAATTCCAGCAATATCAGAACTCTAAATCTAACAAACTAAATGAGAGGACTGTAATTGTGTTGATGCCTGTTGGAAATTAATGGGTCCCTGAAGGGTTATGATAGAGATTATAATGCGGTAATAGATTATTTTTTTCCTTATTGAGGAGACTTGTTTCAAATGCTGGCAAGGATGATATAAAATAAAAAAATCTTTTTGCCAAAAAAAAGAAAACGAAAACAGGAAATATAAATTGACTGCGATAGAGGTTACTTGATACTTAAACAAGATATATTTTAATTAAAACTGTTTAATGTTCACATGTTTGAGGAAACAAAAAATATGTTTTTGACATTAAGAGGAACACCTGGTTCGGTATATCATGATTTGATAAGGATTTCGCTCAAAGCCCATTGGCTGATGCTTTGTTTGGATTTTATACTGCATTCAACAGTATTTCAGTCATATAACGGCGGTCAGTTAACCTACTCACACTTTTCCTGGGTAAGCTGGTTTACCAGTACTGAGTGCACATACTTATGCCAGTATCTGACAACTGCCCTACTTGAATCAGAGGTATAGGGAGAATGGCCGTAGAAATAATTTCATGACCAATCCCCACACAAGTTATGTGGCCGGGCTGGGAATCGAACCCGCGATCCTCGGATTTGTAGTCCAGCACTCTACCAACTGAGCTAGCCGGCCGGCGCTGCTTAACATAATTATTCAAATTAAAATGCTGGGGTGTAATGGGTACGGTGTTTGCCATGCAATCAGGAGATTTTCAAGTCGTTACAAAAGACACAAAGTCTTACCCAGGAATACCCACGAAAAAAACTCAAAAATGTCTTATTAAACATCAGCTTTAATTAGGACCAAATCAAGCTAAATCAAATATCATCTACTGATACCCAGAAGGGGCTTTCAGCCTTCTTTGAACAAATGCTGATGACCCCATCAGGAGTCATAATTTCACAAAATTCCTAAACGAAATCTTGACTAAAGTCAGATTTAACTGAAGAATACAATTTTCTTTATGAAAATACATATTTTATATCTGAAATAATAATGGGAAAATAGAAGGCCCTGTAGATTGAAACCACTTTATACAAAATTAACTTTAAATGAAGCAGCAACAGACTTAAGAAATTTTATGATTTTAATAAATTGTCTTAGGGCTGTTCCAGGAAACAAGAGGGCCATGAGGGCCCTAGGTCGCTCACCTGAGTTTAAGGCATCATAATGGCTAATAACAAGAGGGCAAAATGGCACTAGACCCCTTACCTGAGTATGAAAATCTGGGCCTTGCAGGTTCAGAAGTTTTTTTAGTCTATAAAAACCATGTGACCCACAGGGCGTGGCCACTTTCTACCCCAGGGGCACAATTTGAAAAATATTTGTAGTGGACCACTATTCAATGTTACATACCAAATATTAAACCACTGGGCCTTGCGGTTTCAGAGGAGAAGATTGTTAAAGTCATTTTGCTATTTAAATGTATATAAACCATGTGACCCAAGGGGCATCATTGGAACAATCTTTGTAGAGGACCACTCCACAATGTTTCACGCAAAATATAAAACCTCTGGGCCTTACAGTTTCAACAAGGAAGATTTTTAAGGCCCACTTGCCATATAAGTGTGTATAAACCATGTGACCCCCGGGTCATGGCCACTTATTATCCCAGGGGCATACTTTGAACAATATTTGTAGAGGACCACTATACAATGTTACATATCAAATACAAAAACACTCCGGTTTCAAAGGAGATTTTAAAGTCATTTTGCTATTTAAGTCTATATAAACAATGTGACCCCCAGGGCAGGGCCAGATTTGACCCGTGGGACATCATTTGAAAAATCTTTGTAGAGGACCACTATACAATGTTACATACCAAATACAAAACCTCTGGGCCTAGCAGTTTCAGAGAAGATTTTTAAATTCATTTTGCTATTTAACTTTTAAGTCTATATAAACCATGCGACCCCCGGGGTGTGCCCAGTTTTGACCCCAGGGGCATCATTTGAACAATCCATAAAATGTTACATAGTAAATATGAAACCTCTGGGCCTTACGGTTTCAGAGGAGAAGATTTTAAAGTCATTTTGCTATTTAAGTCTACATAAACCATGTGACCCCTGGGGTAGCCCAGTTTGACCAAAGTGGCATCATTTGAGCAATCTTTGTAGAGGACCACTATACAACGTTACATACTAATATGAAACCTCTGGGCCTTGCAGTTTCAGAGCAGAAGCTTTTTAAAGTCATTTTGCTATTTAAATCTATATAAACCATGTGACCCCCGGGGTGTGCACAGCTTTGACCCCAGGGGCATCATTTTAACAATCATTGTAGAGGACCACTACAGTAAATACTCAGTCATTAGTCGAGATTTTAAGCTTCTTAAATCGTGGTTATAAAGTACATTCGACTTATGAGGCAGTTCACAAAAATCTACTCTATTTTAATTGACTAAATTTCCCCACTTTAGGTCCCAGCTAGACCATCAGCCACCAACCAAATATGAAACCTCTTTAGGTCCCAGCTAGACCATCAGCCACCAACCAAATATGAAACCTCTAGGCCTTGAAGTTTCTGAGGAGCAGATTTTTAAAGTCATTTTGCTATTTAAGTCTATATAAACCATGTGACCCCCGGGGTGTGCCCAATTTTGAACCCAGGGGCATCATCTTAACAACCTTTGTAAAGGACCACTATACAATGTTACCAACCAAATACGAAACTTCTAGGCCTTGAAGTTTCAGAGGAGAAGATTTTTGAAGTCATTTTGCTATTTAAGTCTATATAAATCATGTAACCCCCGGGGTGTGGCCAATTATGACCCCAGGGGCATCATTTGAACAATCTTTGTAGAGGACCACTATACAACATTATATACCAAATATGAAACCTCTACGCCTTGCTGTTTCAGAGGAGAAGATTTTTAAAGTCATTTTGCTATATATAAGTCTTTATAAACCATATGACCACCAGGGCGTGGCCAGTTTTGACCCCAGGGGCATCGTTTTTGAACAATGTTTGTATAGGACCACTAAAGGATGTCACATATCAAATATGAAAGCTCTGAGCCTTGCGGTTTCATAGGAGAAGATTTTAAAGTTTTCACTTTTTAAATCTATTTTTAGCCTACATATGCAGCAGATCAGAAAGATTTGAACAACTTTGAAAGAGGTCCACCCAAGGATAATTCCTGTGCAGTTTGGTGTAAATCTGCCAAGCGGTTTTGGAGGAGATGTTGTTTAAATGAAAAGTTGACGACGCACGCACAAACGCATGCACGCACGCAAAACTGACAAGGGGCGATCACAAAAGCTCATCATTGGCACTTTGTGCTCACAGGTGATTGGGGGGGGGGGCAACGCCAGTCCAAAAATGGGGTACCGCCAACACAACTTATTTTTTTGTCAGGTCATTGATATTCCGATTTATTCCCTTCTATAAACCCCTACCCACCAAATTTTAATACATCGGCATTCCACCCCCTCGTCACCTGTTTTCCAGGAACAGCCTTTGAGCGTTCATTTAGGAGCTGTGTGGATATGGGCCCTGGCTTTCCAGGAACAGCCTTTGAGCGTTCACTTAGGAGCTGTGTGGATATGGGCCCTGGCTTTCCAGGAACAGCCTTTGAGCGTTCACTTAGGAGCTTTGTGGATATGGGCCCTGGCTTTCCAGGAACAGCCTTTGAGCGTTCACTTAGGAGCTGTGTAGATATGGGCCCTGGCTTTCCAGGAACAGCCTTTGAGCGTTCACTTAGGAGCTTTGTGGATATGGGCCCTGGCTTTCCAGGAACAGCCTTTGAGCGTTCACTTAGGAGCTGTGTGGATATGGGCCCTGGCTTTCCAGGAACAGCCTTTGAGCGTTCACTTAGGAGCTTTGTGGATATGGGCCCTGGCTTTCAAGGAACAATAAAACTTAATTTTTGAGACAAAGAGACATGAAAATAATATTAAAACAATTAATACAATACACAGGTACGAAGTGCAGTTGTGGTGCTGGCAGGATTCAATGACACCATTGAGGACATCATTCTCACAAATTTTTTATGTGATCTCTATCGAAATTATTTCTAGTTATGTCTTGTTCATATGGGTTGCTAAGGATGCAACGAATCCAAATTTTATCTTCAGATCCGGATCCAGATCAGATTTAAAAATTTCGAATCTTCGAGTCGGATCTTGCAAATTAGATACAAATATATGTAACTAAATATAGGTAATGCGAGTCCTTTCTTAAAAAATCGTTTATTAGTAATACCATAGGTGTCTACTATAACTTGCACATAACATTTAGTTTCAGTGTCACATCGCCCCCATGAAAGAGAATAAAAACAACAACTGATTTTTAATGTTCAATTTAAAATTGAGTATTATCATTATATATTTACAATACGTTAAAATAAATCCATTCAAGTGCATTTGTTATCTATATACAGTTCAGTCATTTTTCAAACAAATATTGTAAATAATTGTTCAGTTACATTACTTTTTGTCTGACATTTTATACACAAAAGTCTTGTAAGTTTAAGTGCACAGACTAGCAAATTCGCTTTGACAAGTAGAACATTTACACATTTTAACATGATCATTTTTAAGTATAGTTAACAAGTTTCAAGAGTTTCATGAACTTCAATAATAAGTTCCAGAGTTTTCTTAGTTTAAGTGACCACAATTCTTAGTGCAAAAATCTCGTTACTATGTACACTTTTTATATTTTTGCGCCAAAAAATTTGGCAACACATTTTGATTGTAAATGTCGGGATTTCCAGGTGAAATACAAACGTAACAGATTTATCTTATGAGAAATATATAGTATACAGGTTCCATATTTGCCAATAATTAATTTCCTTAGAAAAAAATATATATATAATACGACTTTTTGCGCACAGAAGTTGAAATTTCCAATTTTGTATTAAATTCAACTATGGCGGAGCATTCATCTGTGGATAATTAGTCATTATTTACTGATATTAATGAGGGCTTAGGGAGTCTATTGACCATGTTTTAAACGCCTAACTTTTTAGCGGATGACTCAAATAGAATGGTACTCAAAGTAAAACTTCGACCAGTAGTAGGCGTGATGGCAGCTCTTATATGCCATGTAGCAGACACCAGGAACAAATGGAGCACTAAGTGGTGTCAGTGAAGGACATTTTTATCCCAGTACTGAAGCTTTTGGGGCCCAATTTCTTGATAGAAAGTTCACAGGAATGTACTCAATAGAGCATTTTATAGTGACCCTTAAGATGATAGGACAGATCACCTGTTAGGCAGAGGTTATGAACAGGAATCAAGGACTGGCAGGGCTATTGGTGGTAATTCAAACTGTTAACTAAAGAAAAGGGGAGAAGTCCATGTACTATGAAGCCAGAAAAACAATTGCCAAGCAGGAGGATGGTCTGATTAGTTTAATTTTAGCAAATTTGGGTGGAGTGATAGCGAGAAGGGGTCTATTAAGGAAATCTTAAACCAGAGTTACACACCTAGAAAGCGGGTTTTAGCATACAGATGTGAATTTGGAACTTGGAAAAGATGTAGACATGAATCAGTTATACCTTTTGGCAATGCTCTCAGGAACTTGGGAAACAATGCTTTTCCATGGATGGGGCCCGTGCTTTAGAGACTCGTATATTTGACCAATATATTCAGGACTTTTGGCGATTTTGATTTACATAAATTTGTCCAATTTACTCCCCTTTTATTGTTGATGCTGCTACCAGTGCAGCAGTGGAATAATGTGGATTCCAGGGTTTGTTATATTGCTAACGTAAAGACGTACGAGTCACAGAATTAGGCCCCTCTCTTTAGTGATCCAGTTGCATCCCTCAGATCATCTGTTATGCCTACATATGTTCAGTAGAGGACCTGCAGGAAATGTTTAGTTCTATTTTGGAAGAGATTGCAAAAACTTTAATTGAACCTCAATCAAAGATGTAATAACAGCAACTTTCAGGCATAAAGAGAATCTTAAAGACGAACCTCGCAGAACCTCAGTAACACTAATTCATGCTTTAGTAACAGAAACTGCAATGTATGGTTATTATCCTCAAAATCCAAGAGGTAATATATTTGAGGATAGAAAGCTGATAAATGACATTGATAACTACCAAAATAGGTACAATGGTCCTATGCATCATGATATTTGAAATCCAAGACCATATCAGCAGGCCAGTTTTGAGAGAAATTACAGACCTAAATTCCATATACCTGATCATGGTCACATGAGATATACAGTTAATTCATATGAAAATTCAAGCCCTCACACGGGTCCCGGAAATTTAGATAATCTTTGTCATAATAAACCGTCATACATTAACAGACCATTTATTTATCGATACTGCGAGGGAAATGGTCACGTAGAAAAACGCTGCCCAGTAAAGAACAGGAAATATATTACTGATCGGTAAAGAGACCGATTTATTAGTCAAAAAATCTCTAAGGCAATTTAATCAAGAACTTGTGAATATAGAAATCAACTACTTAATGTAATATGATGCCACTAAGAATGTTGATAATGTAGCTGACTGTACACTTAAAGGGGTTAATAGAAAAGAAACTAGTATAATAGGAAATGATAAAGATAATTTTGTCAGCCAAAATTATAAAGAGGTGGTAATTCATGGTATAGAATTTGAACAAACCTGTACGAGTTCTAACGAGTATTTATATTTTCAGTTCTGGTTAAGCATGTTGTTACCAACAGATGGGAGTTTGTGTGAGTTGGTGGATGTGTTTGGTTTTGGAACCTGACATCCCACTATGCATTAGAGTCCAGCCAGCCTTCGAGGTGTGTGTCACGGCATCGCGGAGGGCTAGCGCTCTCCTTACCGAGAGAGATGCTGGTCGGGTACTGCTAGCGCTCTACGTACTGAGCTAGCGGGCGGTACTCACCGAACTGAATCTTAGAAATTGTCTGCTCGGGCATATGGTTTTTAACCGCAGCCCCGAGGATAAATAAACTCATTCGTCGTCGTATGCGGAGTCATCCACTCTGTTTGAAGGACGATGAGCCATGCGTCCCTTGAAGCTGTGAGAGGCACTAGCGCTTATTCAATTTGAATTGATATGTCTCTTGTGAAATTAAATACCCCGCTTGTTGGCACACCTATCTTGTGTTATGCATTTTATGAAACCTGATGGTTAGATAATAAATAATTTATGTTTGGCATAAATGAAATGAAATAGAAAACATCATTACCACTGTGTTTTTGTGAATAGACTGACATTTGCCTTTAGCAGCTGATTAGGTACACAGTGACTGGATATTACCCTCAATTACGGTAACTTAAATTATATTGGCATTAGTAGAATGTTGTCAATTATGTGTGACTGCATTGAATTTCTCAACATACATGTCAACGGCCAATACATTCCCTTATTGATTTTGTTGACATATTAAATCTCAGATTACAAATTCCTGGCACCATTTTAAATGCCTTACTTTTAACAAACAATAGATCAATTTCTAATTCAAACAGTTTTCATTTTATGAGTTTACTTCCTGTAAGCTTGAATAGGTGAAAAGAAACATGAAAACCATTGTAATCAAAAGAATGATCTCCTTTGGGCAGATCAGTACTTGAAATTATTGCATTCATGTAAAAAGTAATGTTCATTTTTGCTTACAGTCAACAAGAGCTGTAAAACAAGTAGGCCCCCTGTAGGTTAAAAGCAATGATTAAAATATCAAGGTTGGTGAAGATCAGATGAAAACTAGTTGACTTAGAGATCAGAAAATGCTAAAAAGGCCAATTTTAGATAAACTAAGAGCCACAACTCGGCAGTTCCTGGGCAATTTGGTTGAACATCAAACTTGGCTAAAGCCTCAGTCACACATTCCCGATTTTTCCTCCCATTCTTATGCCTACAGCATCCCGAATAAAATATGTCAATAGTCGGGACAATAATCTGAGATTCGGGGCTCAAAATGTAAATTTTTGATGAAAATATCCAATATGGTCAAGACAGCGTCACGACAGCGAGAGACTCCCGACAGAGTCCCGATTTTCCTGACTGCGATCCCACAGAGTCCTGACAGCGTCCCGATACATCCCGACAGCAGCCCAGCATTCCCGACTTTTTTTATTATTTGCATCGTAACGCTGTCTGGACGCTGTAAGGAGCCATAATCGGGAAGCATTAATGGTGGTCAGTCAAAGCTTTGTTGCTGAATGACAATCGCACACAAACACGCACAACACACACGAGATATACACCAGATGCGATATATGTATATATATATTTATGCAATATTATTGCCGTTCTACCGATTATTGTCCTGACAATGTCCCGACACCGTCCCGACTTTGACCCGATAGAGCCGAATCTATCCCATCAGAGTCCCGTCTATACAAATTCGGCTGAGTCTCCCGAATGTTTAGAGAAAACCTTAACTGTCGGGAGTGCTTGGCCTATCACGCCGAATGTGTCCCGAAGATTCCTGAATGTCAGGACAGGGTTCCGAAAGAGTCCAGACAGCTCCCGACACCGTCCCGACACCAACCAGATATTCCCGACTTTTTTATTATTTGGATCGTATCGCTGTCGGGACGCTGTCGGGAGCCATAATCAAGAATGTGTGACTGAGGCTTAAGATATAATGACCTCAAGCATTTCCCGGATGAAAACCATTGGGCGTAGAGACCAGAAAGGGCCGATCATTATTAGCAAACCAATATACAAGCACTCTTCAATATGGGGCATAATAATTAAGAGCTGATACAATTTACTAAATTTAGAAATGTATGATTATGTGACATAAAGGTCAAAGTAATATGTTGGACCAGTAATGTAAATTGCTCGTTGATATAATGGCATAAATGTAACAGACCTAGTTAATTGTCTCAGGTAATCAAGTGGGCTCGGGCCATAGGGTGTTTAAACCATGGACGCAAAAAAGTAACTGGTCACAGTGGTATAATGAATAAGGTGTCCACCTTGCAATCAAAATATGATCCCTACCCAGGCAGAGTTCAATTCATCTTTGTCAAAGGCAACAAATACTGGTTCTACCCAAGAAATAAACTTGAGTCTAGACCTAGAAGAAATCTATTTAAAGGGACTATGTCATCGAAAAGGGCCTCAACGGAGCAATTTCTTAAAAAATTCTGAAATTCTGATATTAATACTGACAAATAATAACGGTTAAAACAGGGTATAATAGTGGGAAAAGAGTGTACACATTCTGAGATAAAAATCAATATATAATATGGGTCTTGTTTGTTTGGCCCTTTTCATGTTTACATTTTGACGTTAGAATTGTGAGTATTTTGTAAAACCATAGTTTACACACGACTTCTTGCCAAGCATGATGGCGCAGTTGGTTAAAGCGCTGTCCACTGTCATCACTTTGTATGACTCCTAAGTCGTGAGTTCGATACCCGCTTGGGGTTTTAATTTTTCAGACTTTTTTGCTGACTTGTTATAGTATATGTTATATGTTATAGTATAATGCATTTCTATCATATAATATAATTTACAGTGCAATAGGAATCCAATTTTTCGTCGACATAGTCTCTTTAAACAGAGCAAGAAGTTTGATTTCCACACTGCAGACTGCGCAAATTATTTAATTGCGCTATGAATGTGTACGTCCGTATTTTGAATCCAAATGGCTTTTACAAATTTAATTGCGCGTTCACAGATGTTTGAAGTAAATTATTGACAACTGACCAGTGATTTCTGACAAGATTTTTAAAGTTTTCAATATAGCCATATAAAAAAAACATATAAAAAAAAACTGCCTAAAAGAATTTGCCCTCTGGCAGCCATGTTTTTAAACAAATGAAAATATTTTGAAGGAATTTGGTACAGGTTCACCCAAGGGATATTTTTGAGAAATTATTTTGAAATCCAGCAAGTGGTTTCAGACAAAATATTTTCAAAGGTTCAATATAGCAATGTAAGGAAAACTGCCCCGCCTCTGGCGGCCATGTTTTTTTAAAGAATGAAAATGAATTGCAAGAATTTGGTAGATTGTCACCCAATAAATATTTCGGTAAAATTATTTTATATCCAGCAAGTGGTTTCTGTGAAGAAGTTTTGCACATTTTTTAAGTTTTTGATTGCCATGGCAACCAGTCTGCCATAATTATATTCCACTGAATTAAAGACTAAACTGCCATAATTATATTCCACTGAATTAAAGACTAAGTGGTTGCCAAGAATATGTTTGAAGAAATTGTTGACAATACAAAAGTCGGACCACAAACAACGGATGGTGTCAGTGACCACAACAGCTCGCGATGAGCTCAGGTGAGTTAAATACACAACTTGTATCACAGAAAGCCATGAAAATGCATCTTTAACAAATTAAGCAGAATAACACAACTGTAGGTTGAGTAATATTTATGGAAATATTGTTTTGCTACATACTGGAATTTGCACAGAGGAACTGTGACAGTGGATGTACAATTGTACAGTGGGTGGGTGGGGTGTAGGTGAAATACGAATACTCTTACTGTAGACTCTCATGATCGTCCACTCGTATGCATGTCTTGTAACTATCCACGAGTCACACATGCAGATCACCTCATATTCTTTGCTTATATTGACAAATGTAAACCTGTACACATTTTCCTTCACCTTCTCGGACTGGGTGATATTTTGCACGTTATCAACATTTAGGTACACTGTGCATGCCTTACTGCTGTCATTGAGGCTACAAGTGAGTGTTTGATTGTCCCCTATGCATGCACGCACATTTGCCGGCTTTAATAATCCAGGTAGGATGTTATCTGTACAAAAATTCATGCACAATGTATGTATTTTAGGCATGTCATGGCAAACCCCGGCTGAATGCAAGTGCGTAACGTGTTGTGCTGGATTAGCCTGTGCAGTCCGCACAGGCTAATCCAGGACTACATTTTTTGCCTAAAGTGGATTTACGTTTAGAAGAGATTTCCTTGAAACCGAAAATACCATTAAGTGGAGAGAGTCGTCCTGGTTTAGCCTGTGCGGACTGCACAGACTGGGATCTGGGACGACACTTTATGCACATGTATTAAGCCCGTTTTTCCCATAACATGCCTCATATAACAACCAGGTTAGAACACATGCTTCCAAATACCAGAAATTCTAAGTGACCCAATATATGGAGTTTCATTTTAGCAACTTTTATCTGTTTTGACTGATCATACAATGTAGATCTAGGTCAGTGTATATTCATCTACACTAAACCTTCTGAATTTAATATAAGGTGAACATAACAGTTGACAAATTACAGTAAAATGTCTTGCGGCTATATAGATAAATTATTTTTGGTTATTTAATTATTTGGATTTTACTGACTAAATAGCGAGTGAGCAGTATACAGTACCTGGTACAGAACTGGATCAAAACTGATCTAAAATGTGTTCAAGGTTGATAAATGCACTTAAAAAGATCAAAGTCACAACCTTTCAATGATTGATGGTAGCAGCGAAACAATTTAAAATTAACAAAAGTAATGCATTGTTTAACATAATTTAAACAAGCTTTTTGTCAATTTAATTTTACAACCAAGATGATGTTCATGTCGGTGAAAACAGCCTAGTGGAACGGGAAAATCTTTTAAAGCAATGTAAGGCCAAAACAAATTTCTGTGTTTCGTCAGATTTTAGATAATTTTCAATGTTTTTTTACCAAAATGTGTTCGGAAAAAGTTAATAAAAAAAAAAATCAATCTTGACCCTACCTAACTTTTTTGAGACCGTCCCCCAAAACACACAATTTGTTTTTTTTGGCCTAAATGACTGCTACTCATTCATGCAAAAGGGATAAAATGAAACATCGGAAATGTTAGATCACTTAGATGTTTCTACCGCAAATAAGGTACTACAGTCAAGGGGTCTGGTTATGAAAACTTTGTATTACGGACTGTCAAAACATTACATGTGCTTGTAGCTCAATATTCAAAGCTAGTAATAGTAACATACATGTTAAAAATGGATTTCCATATTCTAAATATTCTTTACTGTCTTCAAATTGACCCAGTAATGCCTACAAGAGGGCCACGATGGCCCTAGGTCGCTCACCTGAGTTACAGGCATCATAATGGCTTATAATAAGAGGGCCCAATGGCACTAAAGCACTTACCTGAGTATAAAGATCTGGGCCTTGCAGTTTCAGAAGAAGATTTGTAAAGTCTATATAAACCATGTGACCCACAGGGCGTTGCCATTTTATACCCCAGGGGCATCATTTGAACTATCTTTTTAGGACCACTATACAATTTTACATACCAAATACAAGAAATGTGGAAATTCCATGAAACCAAAGTCAGCACAAATTTTTTTAGTCTATTTTTAGTAATGGTGACCTTGACCCACACACCAGATATACAATCCCAAGCAAGGTATTGATATAACATATCTATGTATGAATTTCATTAAAATATCTCAATAGCGGAAACTGTTTTTCTATTGTTAGTAACAGTGACCTTGACCACACCTACCCCATACGTAATCCAAAGCGAGGTCTCAATATAAGGTATCTACATATGAAGTTTCATTAAAATATCTCAATGCGTTCTCAAGTTATTGACCGTAAACCGTTTTTCTATTTTTAATAACAGTGCCCTTGACCTTGACCCCACCCATAAGCAAACCCAAGTGAGGTCTCGGTATAAGATATGTGTATTAAGTTTCATTAAAATATCGCAATGTGTTATTGAGCGGAAACCATTTTTCTATTTTCAGTAATAGTGACCTTGACCCCACCCACCCCATATGCAATTCCAAGCAAGGTCTCGATATAAGATTATGTAATAAGTTTAACTAAAAGAGCTCAATGCATTCTCAAGACATTTAGCGGAAACCATTTTTCTATTTTAAGCAACTGTGACCTTGACCCCACCCATCCCATATGCAATCCCAAGCAATGTCTCGATATAAGGTATTTATGTATTAATTTTTATAAAAAAAGCTCAATGCATTCTCAAGATATTTAGCGGAAACCATTTTTCTATTTTTAATAACGGTGACCTTGACCCCACCCACCCCATATGCAATCCCAAGCGAGGTCTCAATATAACGTATTTATGTATTAAGTTTCATTAAAATATCTCAATGCAGTCTAAAGATATTGAGCGAAAACTGCTATTTTTAGTAACAGTGACCTTAACCTTGACCCCACCCACTCCATATGCAATTCCAAGCGAGGTCGATATACGGTATCTATGTATAAAGTTTCATTGAAATATCTCTATGTGTTTTCAAGTTATTAAGCAGAAACTGTTTTTTTCTACTTTTAGAAACAGTGACCTTGACCCCACCCACCCCATATGCATTCACAAGCGAGATCTCGATATAAGGTAACTATGTATTAAGTTTCATGAAAATATCTCAATGCGTTCTCAAGTTATTGAGCAGAAACCGTTTTTCTATTTTTAGTAACAGTGACCTTGAACTTGACCCCACCCACCCCATATGCAATCCCAACCAAGGTCTCGATATAATGTTTCCAACAAAATATGAAACCTCCGGGCCTTGTGCTTTCAGAGGAGAATAATTCTTTAATCAGTTTGCCATTTGCGTCTTTATAAACCATGGGCATCATTTGAACAATCTTCGTTGAGGACCACTATACAACATTACATACCAAATATGAAACCTCCGGGCCTTGCGGTTTCAAAAAAGAAGATTCTAAAAGTCATTTTGCTATTTAAGTCTATATAAACCATGTGACCCCCGTGGTGTGACCAGTTTTGACCCCAGGGGCATCATTTGAACAATCTTTGTAGAGGACCACTATACAATGTTACATACCAAATATGAAACCTCTGGGCCTTGCGGTTTCAGAGGAGAAGATTTTTAAAGTCATTTTGCTATTTAAGTCTACATAAACTAGGGATGGGACCGAATACTCAAATCAATATTTGAATATTCGTTTTAGGTATTCGAATATATTCGAATATTTGTTTTGTAAATACATGTACTACTATTGCCTGGGTTTTGTCTAATGACCGCATTAAGTACTTCCAAGAACATGATGGTGGCATTGTTTATTAATCAAGACTGTTGTATAATATACGGTGTTGATATAATGGAGAATAGTTTACAAGTGACGGACATTAAGATTCAATTTGACCAAATCATGCTAATTTTGTTAAAGAAATTGATTGACTGATAATGGATTCATTTTGATTGGTTTACTAAAAAAGTAATAGTAATTTACTGTAAACAAGTTAACCATATAGATGTCACTTAAGGACAATAAACAACAAAGTACGCCTTGTGCAAACTGTGAAACCATTATCACAACATGGCCCAGTTTTGTTATTTGTGGATACAATGCGTCATATTCGTACCTCCTACAAACCGTTAATTCGCGGCCCTTGTAAAGACGTGGCCCCTCTGCCAATTATCAATTGTCATTAATTGGACATGTTTGGCATGTGTTGTAAAAACTTTACATTGCACCCACCCACCTGCTAGAAATATGACTGGAATTCATGTTAACTTTGCAATCACACTGGAAAAAAAATTGATTTTTTAAAGAAATTTTGTTCTTAAAATAAATTTTAAAAATCGAATATTCGTCTTGGTTTTTTTATATTCGAATATTATCCGATATTCGAATATTTGAATATTCGGTCCCATCCCTAATATAAACCATGTGACCCCCGGGGTGTGACCAGTTTTGACCCCAGGGGCATAATTTGAACAAACTTTGTAGAGGACCACTATACAATGTTACGTACCAAATTGAAACCTTTAGGCATTGAAGTTTCAGAGGAGAAGATTTTTTAAGTCATTTTGCTATTAAAGTCTATATAAACCATGAGAGCCCCGGGGTGTGGCCAGTTTTGACCCCAGGGGCATCATTTAAACAATCTTTGTAGAGGACCACTATACAATGTTACATACCAAATATGCAACCTCTGGGCCTTGGGGTTTCAGAGGAGAAGATATTTAAAGTCATGTTGCTATTTAAGTCTATATAAACCATGTGACCCCCGGGGTGTGGCCAGTTTTGATCCCAGGGGCATCATTTGAACAATCTTTGTAGAGGACCACTATACAATGTTACATACCAAATATGAAACCTCTGGGCCTTGCGGTTTCTGAGGAGAAGATTTTTAAAGTAATTTTGCTGTTCGAGTCTATATAAACCATGTGACCCCCGGGGTGTGACCAGTTTTGACCCCAGGGGCATCATTAGAACAATCTTTGAAGAGGACCACTACACAATAATACATACCAAATATGAAACCTCTAGGCCTTGCGGTTTCAGAGAAGATTTTAAAAGTCAGTTTGCTATACAAGTCTGTATATGCCATGTGACCCACTGGGGCGTGGCCAGTTTTGACCCCAGGGGCATCATTTGAACAAACTTTGTAGAGGACCAATAGAGGATGTCACATATCAAACATGAAAGCTCTAGGCCTTGTGGTTTCAGACAAGAGGATATTTAAAATTTTCAGTTTTTAAATCTATTTTTAGCTCTGGTGACCTACATATGCAGCGGACTGGAACAATTTGAACAATTTAGGAAGAGGGTCTCCCAAGGATCATCCCTGTGAAGTCTGGTGAAAATCTGCCCAGTGGTTTAGGAGATGTTCTTTGAATGAAAATGTTGACACACGACGGGCGACGGACAAAAGGCGATCCTAAAAGCTCACCATGAGAGCGCTGTGCTCAGGTGAGCTAACAATGGTGGAAAAATTTCTAATTTTACTGCAAAGAAACTTTGATTGTTCTTTAGGCGTAAATAATTTTCTATGCAGTCACCAACATAATTCTGCTCCAATTAACAGAATTATACACTCAGAAAGTTTTCATTTCCCCGACTGAATGCAGAGTTGGCAAAATCAATTGTCCGTATTGCCGTGTCATGGAAAAACCGGGCTTAATACATGTGTGCAGTGTCGTCCCGGAACAACACTTTCCACCTACAATAGATTTCTGTTTAGAGGAGACTTCCTTAAAACAGAAAATAATGTAAAAGCGGAAAGCGCCGTCTCTGATCAGCCTGTGCGGACTGCACATACTGATTCGGGACGACACTTTACGCACTTGCATTAAGCCCGGTTTTCCCACGACACGCCTTGCATATATTTTTGCCTACCCTGCAACCATGATCCTTCCCAGTATCACTACATGCATATATAAGTATACGTTCACACAAAGACGCGCAGTGACAGTCTGAAATTATAACAACTTCTTACTGTATACATTCAGGATGGCCGCTCCTATTAAGTTTACTGAACAATTTCCCAGGCAACAACGGATGTTTAGGTATTGGTCTCCTTCCGAAACATTTGACAAAACATAGGTGGCAACTTTCGCATCAATCTGGGTCCAGCTGGACCTATTGACCACGTTATCAGCGAACACAAGGATGGGTTTAGGTTCAGAGCCGGTGTAGTTACAGGTGAGGACCAGGTTGTCGGAAAGGCACACTTTCGGATTTCGGGGAGTAAGCACAGCTGGAAAAGATTGGGAAACAACAGGTAAAGCAAACATTAAAGCATAGAAGATATATTTGTTGGTTTCGGTATAATATCTATTTTAATTCACAAGTGATTATGGAAATTTATATTTAACCAAAAAAATGTATGTTAAAATGGGGCATAACTATGTCAAGATGTAAAATTGAGTTATTGGAAATGTTTCTCCTGATGCTGGAGTTGATGACAAAGGTATACTACAAGTTTCAAGTAAATTACTTATGTAGTTTTGAAGTTACAAGACTTTTGAATATATACTTTAACCAAGTTGAGAGGAGGACAAGTAGGAAAGCTTCAAATAGTCGAGCTAAACATTGACACTCTTCCAAAACCAACACATTTTTTTATATTTTATGCTTAAAAATGTGTTATTTGTAATTTTCCAACATCTAGGTGAAAAGTTAGTTCCATTATCAAGGTGGTAATTTTCACTGTTTAAAACAGTGAATTACTTCTTTTTACGGTCTAACCTTTCTTAAGAGACCACCCATGGTGATTCTTAAAAGTGGTCCCTTAACACAGGCGGTCTCTTAATGCAGTGTAACTTGCAAAGGCGGTTGGTATGTGGTTATACATCTTATGATTTTTTACTTTAATAAATATATAGTTTATTCAAATAAAGTTTGTATGTTCATAAGGAATAAAGAATAAATAAGTGGTAATAATATTTGGTTTATTATTTAAATAATTTTATTTTACATTATTATATTACACACATGTATTAAACGATAAAACAGCATAACTGTACTCAATTCTAAAATTTTCAATTGTCATTCGGTCTGGGAACCAAATGATTTTACATGTATTTGTTATCGTCATCAAACTGTGTTTATTGTAAATAACTGATTTCAAACATAAGAAATGAACTGTATATCTTACACATTAATCGTATAACCCAACAAAGTGTAAACGTTGCACAATTCTATAAATACTGAACATTCCCCACCTGCCATATGTCAAACCATGTTTACGCAGTAGTAATTGACGTCAATGCGCATGCTATTAAAATACGCTGCCTACTGTCCCTGACTGAATACACAGACAATTTCAGGTCAAGTAAACAGAGGAATACGCAGACGATAACCGCTTAGCTGGTAAAAAGTCGGTCAGAATACCACTTAAAGAAAATGGATTAAACAGTCACACCTGCAATCGAGTAGATTACCCGTGAAACACTTATCTATCATCGGATGACAATGATACTTGCTAATTTGTGGATTAGACACCTTTCGAAGCAAATGTCACAGTTGCTTAGCAACATAACTGGCGAACTGACACTCGGTCGCTTAATACACTAATCAAGGTTAATTAGGACGACTTAATGGTCGCTGGTCGAGGAATAGAGGTGGTCGCTAATTAAGACCATTTTTAATAGAATTTGCGCTGGGAGGAATTAATACAGTCGTTAAACGGACGGAGTCGCTTAATGCAGGTGGTTGCTACCGCAGGTTAGACTGTATTTTCAGTGATTTTGAAACAGTGAATTACAAATTTTATTTCACTGATATTTCTCTATAAACCACCGGAAAGCATAAAATATTTTTTTTCTTGGAGCAGGTAGTTTGCTACAGTAGCATGTGAGAGATTGGGCAATTTCTCACTAAGGTTTCTGACATTTTCCATGAAATTTTAATTTTACCACATTTTCTAGAATGGGAGAAAAGCATTTTGAAAAATGTGCAATATGAACAACAAAGGTAACATGCTGGTATTAAGCAACATTATATTGAAAACCTGGTAAATAATAGTCTACAATAACAAGGGATGTTTGTAAAACATGCATGCCCCCCGACTCGCAGCCTTTGTTCATCACATAAGTGTACTTTTTCTGAAAAATCTAAGCTGAGACATGTTACCCATTACCTTGATAGGAGTTGTCTTCTCTGCAAGAGCATTCTTCCTATCAAATTTGACAACTCGACCCAAGTATTCAGTAATTATCACTATGTAATAGGTCATCTTCTCAAACTGACCATTGTACCTATATAGTTTAAGGACCATGTACCAATGGTTCATCTGTTATTAAGTGGAAATAATGTTTTTTTTACAAGCCCCTGTTACCTTGACCTCTGATCTCTTGATCTCAAAATCGATAGGGGTCTTCCTTCCCTCAAGTCTAACCAGCATACTAATTTATATGATCCTAGGTTAAAGCGTTCTCTAGATATTGTGTGTAAATGGTTTTCATGTTACAAGCCCCTGTGACCTTGACCTCTGACTGGTCGACCTGAAAATTGATAGGTGTCTTCCTTTCCTCCCAAGTAACCAGCATACCAACTTAAATGATCGTAGGTCAAAGCGTTCTCTAGATATCGTGCGGAAATGAATTTCATGTTACAAGCCCCTGTGACGTTGACCTTTGACCTGTTGACCTCAAAATCAATAGGCGTCTTCCTTTCCTCCCAAGTAACCAGCATACCAACTTAAATGATCATAGGTCAAAGCGTTCTCTATATATCATGTGGAAACAAAATAGTCTATGGACAGACCAACCAACCGACCGACCGGCCGAACCACCTGTCAGTGGTTAAAACAAACTCTTTGCAGGGGCTACTTCCCAATTGTTACCAGGAGTCAAAAACTTACAGATCTTGAGGTTTTCAGGAAAGATGATTATAAGGAGATTGAAGAATAATTTTACCATTATTATTTTATAACAATTACATAGACTTTTTGCATTATTGGTACAGGTATAGTACGAGTTAAAATGAAAAACAAAAACTAAATAAATACACAAGAGGGCCATGATGGCCCAAAGCCCAAAGCGCTCACCTGAGAATTGGTACAGATGAAGGCCATACTGTTGTCACAGGTTTGAAAATTAAGGTATCTGAACAATACGCAAAGGGGGATAGGATCAATTTTAATTTAAAACATCGGTTAGTGCAATGGACTAACTAACGTACAAGTTTTGTAGTGGATGTGCGGTGTTTTTGCTAATGGTTCTCAAATAATTTTTCTTGATATTCTTACCTGACCTTTTTTCAATAAGTCAGTGACAATTCTGGAAAAAGCAGAAACAGATTTTAATGTCTTTTGCAGACAGTTTTGGAGAACTAGTTGCAATGCAATAATTGCGATGGCTGTGCTATAAGGTCAAGTTTTGCTTATTCTTTGATAATTTTCTTTCCAATGATGATAAATGATGTTAATGCAGGCTATGAAGCCATCAATGTTGCATGTACAATCAAGAAATGTGAACATTCCCTAAAAACCAAATGCATAGAAGTCAGCACAATAATGAAAGAAAGTTCTGGGTGCCATATGCATTCCTAAGCGAGGACTCGTTATAAGGTATCTATGTATGAAGTTTCATTAAAATATCGCTATGCATACTCAAATTATTGAGCAGAAACCGTGTTTGTATTTTTAGTAACATTAACCTTGACTTTGATCTCACCCACCTCATATGCAATCCCAACCCTGGTCTAGATACAAGGTATCTATGTATGAAGTTTCATTCAAATATCTTGATGCATTCTAAAGTTATTGAGTGGAAACCATTTTTCTATTTTTAGTAATGGAGACCTTGACCCCACCCACCCTATATGCAGTCCCAAGCGAGGTATCGTTTGTTTCTTTGAATTTTTCTCCGTTTTTAACAGTATTTCTGTCATAACTACGGTGGTCAGTTAACCTACTCACACTTTTCCTGGGGAAGCTTAGCTGATCTAAGCGGTTTACCAGTACCAAGTGCACATACTTATAAAATAACTGACAACTGCGCTACTTGAATCAGAGGTAGGGGAGAATGGCCGTAGAAATAATTTCATGACCAATCCCCACACAAGTTATGTGGCTGGGCTTGAGTTCGAACTCACGATCCCTGAATTGACAGTCCAGCACTCTACCGACTGAGCTAGCCGGGTTGGACCCCATTCAAGGTCTTGATATAAGGTATCTATGTGTGAAGTTTCATTAAAATATCTCGATGCATTGTAAAGTTATTGAGCGAAAACCGTTTTTCTATTTTTAGTAATGGTGACCTTGACCCCACCCACCACATATGCAATCCCAACAGAGGTCTCCATATAAGGTATCAATGTATGAAGTTTCATTAAAATATCTTGACGGATGCGTTCTCACGTTATTAAGCGGAAACCATTTTCTATTTTTAGAAACTGTCACCTTGACCTTGACCACACCCAGCCCATATGCAATCTTAAGCAAGGCTTCGATATAAGGTATATATGTATTAAGTTTTCATTAAAATATCTCCATGCGTTCTCAAGTTATTGAGCAGAAACCGTTTTTCTATTTTTAGTAATGGTGACCTTGAACCCACCCACCCCATATGCAATCCCAAGCGAGGTCTCAATATATGGTGTCTATGTACATAGATTCATTAAAATATCTTTATGGATTCTAAAGTTATTGAGCAGAAACCATTTTTCTATTTTTAGTAACGGTGACCTTGACCTTGTCCCCACCCATCCCATATGCAATCCCAAGCAAGGTCTAGATATAAGGTATATATGTATGAAGTTTCATTAAAATACCTCGATGCTTTCTCAAGTTATTAAGCATAAACCGTTTTTCTATTTTTAGTAATGGTGACCTTGACCTGACCCCACCCACCCCATACGCAATCCCAAGCGAGGTCTCAATATAAGGTACACTACACCCAGCGACTTTTTTGCCTCTATCACAAACCCACCATGGACAATTTTTCATTAGCGTGGAAAATCACCGCGATTCGGGAGTGATTATATCGCGATACAATCACGGTGAGTGACCACCGCGGACGTTATCGAGAAATCGATTTCACGGTGGATCACCGTGAATGCGGCGGGTCACGGTGAAAAACAGGTAAGTCAGTGATTTCCTTAAGTTAACTGTAAGAATAGCATGAGCTTGAACGTGGGCATTGTATATTTCATATATTTTATCGTAAAATAACACGTACGAGCATTTATATTTATTCCAAACAAACTCTTTTCGTTCTTTCTCCTGTACTCTCGTTGCAGATTCATGTTACCAATCTGTTACAAATCGTAAGTACAGTGTGAGTTTCATATTTTGTGAATGTTTTGTTCGTGTTATTACTTTAAGTTTAAGAATTGTGTCCCTTGTTGAAACTAATAATCTTTGACAATAGTTTTCCGAAAACGCATGCACATTGTTGCTTGTTGAAAACTTTAACAAAATCGTTACCTGTACCGGAACACGCATGCACATTTGTGTACATGTATACCTGTTCCATTTTTTGCATAACGAGATCGTTTCTATTTCGACATTTTTCGAAGACGATCTGAAAATTAGTATCATTATATAAACTAATGCTAGTAATTGTTTAGCCAATGTTTAAAAACAGTATGCGCTCCAGTTAATGTTGATTAAGTACAATTATGTAGTGTTGATGCTTTTTGTGAAGCAAAACAAAGCACATTAGCGTGAAAATTTATTGTATGCAAAAACACCGTGTCAGGAACATTATATACGCACAGATTTACATTATATACATAAACATACATATCATACATGCACATACACATGAACATTACAAAATATACAATATACATACATTAACACGTTACGTATATACGCGATATATACATATAAGACATGCACAAAAATACATTTAACACATCTACACAAAATATGTACATATCCGGTTTTATTTTCAGGAAAAAACTTACAACTCCGAAAAGTCGAATGAAAACGAATTAAAGAGTGGGCC
The DNA here is from genome assembly GCA_027627225.1 of Congeria kusceri. NCBI lineage: Eukaryota > Metazoa > Mollusca > Bivalvia > Myida > Dreissenidae > Congeria > Congeria kusceri. The sequence continues at coordinate 100,450,645 of CM051024.1, forward strand.
CGGGGACTCCAGCTGGATGTGGCGAATCGGCCTTACTGGTCGCCGCAAGATCTCATTAATTTTACTCACACAGTGAACCCTCCAATCCGCCTCTTTCTGCATGTCCGGGTAAAACCTCACGACATAGTGCTTGATGGCCGCTTTTCTAGTAGGGCTCAGTGGCTCATTTTTCTGGTGCCCCCCACCAAAATAATTGTAATGGCTGCGAACGTTGGAATCCGTGAACAGCTCCGGATATAGCCGCTGAACGAGGTGAGCGGCGAAGTTCCCGGCGTTGTGCGATTGGCTTTGAATAGACCTTAGCTGTTCGTCTGTAAGGAAGGCGTGCGCCGGTACCTCGCCCTCACTCGCCGACTGTACTTCCGGAGCAGATGTAGAGATGATGTTTGTTGCTGAAGACACTGACTGGGCGAGCATCCCCAGCATCGTCGCCATCATCGCCCTTCGCTCTTAAACTTCTTGGGTTAGTCCATGGATTGCACGTGTGTGCACTTCCTCCTGCCGCCGATTGCGATTAAGATCCCGCTGCATCAACCTCTGGGTGTTGACCAGCTGGTTGATGGCTGACATCAGACACCCCGGAACTGCGTCGCTCCTTCCACTTGTATGGGTCGGTCGATTGGCCGTCAATTCCTGGTGTCCGATGTTCTCCGCGTTCGTCGCTCCCTGATCGTTGGTCGCTGTCCTCGATGTCGCTGGCACTCCCTGCTGATTGGCGGTCTCTGTAGTTGATGTTGTTGTCCTCGATGTTGTTGGCGCTCCCTGATGATTGGCTGTCTCTGAAGTCGGAGTCGTTGTCTTTGGTGTCGTCGATGTCGCTGTCTGTCCCTGTGGATATGTGGTCTCCATCGGTTGGTCCTCTGCAGTGGCTGTCAATGTAGGTTGTCCTGTTGTCGATACATGTAGATCTTCCAACGTCGCTGGAGTAACTATTCGAAGAACTGCTGCAGCCGGTTTCCCAGCCTTTGTCTGAAACGATTGTCAAAACGAAATAAGTCAGTTTTCCTTTTAAATACGTGTTTTTTTGTTGGCTTAGTTGGATTTGTCAACACCAGAATACCATTCTTCCGTGTCACATTTTACCAGCTATGACTATTAGTCAGACATACAAAGATGCTATCAATGGAATTTCATTGGAAATGAATGTTATGTTTAATAACCCCAACGAAAGTGACATACATGTATGAAGAAGCATTCGTGTCCACTACCACGATTGGATACACATTCATAACAAAATGTCTCGTAATTCAACCATTGCATTAGCATCATGAACAGTTTTGCTAGGGCGTCGGATCTAAATGTAATACTCGTGTAAATTATACAGTATTGTAACTACGTGATAATTAATAACTTAGTGATGATTTGAATAAATAAATGAAACTGTACCTTTTGCCTTTTTGGTTGTGGAGTTTTGTTCGTGGTTTTTTTTTTCTTGCTGTACTTGTAATTCTCGACGGCTTCATCCATTTCACTTTCGTGACCCTCTGCCAACACTTCCGCTTGGGCCTTTTGGCAAATTCTCCCCCATTGCACGCGATAGGTCTGTCCCACGATCATCTATAAAGAAAGATCTACATGTGTCTACATGTGTTTTCGTTCGTAATGAAATTTGTGTACGGGGGAGTTTAAACAAATTGTGTAAAAGCGGTTTACGGGCGCCCTTGGTCCAGATTTATGCATATACATTCAAGTGTAAAATCGCTGACATTTCTTTTAACAAAGATAGAAAAATAGCGAAAGAAAGAAAGTGAACAAATAGCGACATGAGTACATGTAGCTCAAGTCGTATAATGTTACACTGTGCCCATATTCCAGTTAACATTTTTTTGACACGGGTAGCGGGTCTGTGCAGCCATGTAGCCTGTAAACACTACGATATTTTGACACGTGACACTACATTTATCATAAACGAGTGTACATTCCCGAGTTCGATACCCATGTTAATTCAATGACACTTGACGCCCATTAAAGTTAGGGACGTAAGATGAACACTATATAAAGAATGTTTGTTTTATTCGACATCCGTTGCTTTTCATTTAGTTTTCAATCGAATTATTAAACATGGTGAAAGTTTCACATAACACCAAATTACGGATAGTTGAAATGTACAAGACTGGCACAATATTGAATGTTATCGTAAAAAAATTGAAAAGTTCAGGTGTGATTGTCTCACGACAGCTAGTGTCTTACTGGATTACACAATTCTGTAACGGTCATTTTCATCCAGAAGTATTTCGAGTAAAACGTAAAGAGTTTAGGATCGTTTCGTTGAGGGATTTAGAGGTAGTGAAAAGTTCTCTTACAAATAACTGTCATCAGTCTAGCAGAGATATTCATAAGGAACTGGTGAGCGATGGTTCAACGATATCATTAAGCACCACACAAACACTGATCAAGGAGGCTGGATTTACAAATAGCACGCCACGATACTTGCAGATGGTGAAGGAGCGTAACCTTCAACCTACAGTTGATTTCTGTAACATGCTTATTAGTTCTAATGACTCGCTGGATGACATAATTTTTAGCGACGAAAGCTCAGTACAGCTTCACAACAACAGAACAACGAGTTACAGGCCAGAAGGTTCTGCAAGAACGTCCATCCCGAAACCTAAACATCCCCTAAAGGTTCATATGTGGGCCGGCATTAGCCGCCGTGGTCTTACGCAGATGGTAATTTTTGACGGAATTATGGCCAGTGTATTTTTTACGGAACATATTTTAAAAGAGACTTTACTTCCGTTTGTTCATGCAAAATTCCCGGATGGGCACAGATTCCAGCAAGATAACGACCCTAAGCACCGATAAAAACTTACGCGGAAATTCATGGCAGATAATGGGGTTAACTGGTGGGAAGAGTGGCCATCAGGTATGAATATTGTACATTTAATTGATTGTTGAAATGGACTTGTTAACTGATTAGATTTGATTGATACAATATGCCACTAAACATATTAAGCATATCAAGTATTTTAATAAGAAAATTATAAAGAGGACGCCATTCCGATTTATATACATGTTGTTAACAATATAATACTTGTTGTTATAACTGATGATTTCCCGTGAAACGGTATTTCCAGCATCGTCATTGGTCCGTCATATACATTTAATGAAATATGTGTATATAAGTTTTAAAATTTCATATTCGTCAATATGTGAACGGGTCCCTATATTCTCTGTTATAAGCTTAGCGTAATTTACGTCGGCTATTACTCGCTATTATCATTCCCTAGAAACAAAATATTGTGAACGTTCTAGTTAGCAAACGTAACGAAGACGTTATATTTTGACTCGAATTAATATGCAGTGCGTGCATGATTTACATATATCATACCGATACTTTATGCGCGCTTTAAACTTATTTTTTAAAGAGTCCCGACCTCAATCCGATAGAATTCGTCTGGAATCAAATGAAACGGCACGTGGCAAAGGCGTGTCCACGTATCAAAGAGGAACTCCAACAGTGTCTTCAAGACTTCTGGGTTAGAATAATGAATGTAGAGCTTTGTAACAGGTACATTTTTGATCACTTGTTTAAAGTTGCACCTGTGTGCGTCGCGATGAATGGGAAGGCCACCGGTGAAATACCCAAAAGACTGTTCAGTACAGTTCGTTCTAGTGGTAAAAGTTTTGAGCACTGTGCAAGATTAATAAAGAGTGACAGTGTGGCTAAGAAACTTGTAACGCTTAACGTGTGAATTTCGTGCAGTCAATCAGTGAGTAATTTGTAACAAAAACCCACATACAGACCGTATACCGGTGAAATATATAAATCGTTAGCTGTATAACTTTGTTGACTTGTGTTAATTGGTTCTTAGTGCCGGTACTCAAGATACACGAAACTGAAGTTTAAATTCGCAAATTCTGAACTTCTTTTTCATATCATCAACATTGACAATATAGATTGATATACTTCTACTAATTCACAGAACGGAAAATATATCAGTTTGTCCTGCATCATAATTGCGATTCAGTTTAATAATACATGTACAAATGCCAAACTACATAATACAGGTACATAATGTAAAATGGCATCATACCAGAGATCAGAGTCGCTCGTATAATACTCTACTGCGACTATGGAAGCATAAGAAGCATAAGAACCACTCCATTTTGCAGAAGATGCATGTATATGAATGTATAATTTGCAATTTGTACTTACTGGTGCTTCCTTGTCTGTTTTGAAGAATCCTCTGGAACGAACTTGCAATTTTCCATCACACTCGTACTTAACCAGGTAATGTGTAATTGTCTTAGTCAATGTTCTCAGTGACATTGTTCCAGTAATCGACACGGACACAACAAAATAATAAATATTGTATCACTTCGTATGTTTGTCACGTTTATATTCACTTTTCACTTCGGCAGTAATAATAAATATGTACACTATTTCAACACTGTATAAATCCAAAATAGCACGTTCCCAAACTGTAAGAGTAAACCATATAGTGGCATTAAGGCAAAAACATTTCTTTTTTATTGGCCTCTTGTTTATTGAATATATGTTGGTGTGAATAACAAAATAAAATCTGTTATATTCCAATTAACATGATGTCTTTGAACCTACGTTTGCCGACTTGTTGAGTGGATAAGAGTGGGAAAAGTTAGTATTCTTACAATGGAAAATGCAGGGCTTGTTAATTTGAAATTTGTTGCTGTGAATAACAAATTAGAACCTTTTTATTTACCAATTAACCTAAAACATGTGAACCTATTATCGCCGTCTTAGCGAGTAAATAAAAGTATACTGACTCGAAGTGAGATGATTGTCTTTTCTAGTTCCCCCAAGTGTATGACTTCAAAATCTGGATCATTAATGCGTTGGTTAAACTTTACCGTGTTCCGAAAAAAAATATATTGCTATGTACGCATCTTAAGTACATGTATATATCCCTTGTTGTATTTTATAAAAACATGTCAACATTAAATGTTGTGTTATATTTATGGTGAAACTTACATACAAATGTATACTACCTTGTGAACATTGTGATCTTAATGGTGGTGTTTTTTTTTGTTATAAAATATTGTGTTATATTTACACTGCGAGTTTAGAAGGTTAATCAAACATCGTCGTCCAAAAAAAATTAGGTCGTTTTTAGTAATGCTTTATTTAACACTGTACATAACATAGTGTAAACTATTCAGTGCAAACAACGCAAAGTACGAGAATCGTACTATATAAATTTGACGGCACGCATCTGAATAGAAATACAATGTATGATCTGTTACATGTACATTAACAGTTATGTTACTGCATAAGTAAATCTCTGAAAGATTGGAGCGTTCAGTTTAAATGTTTCATGTTTTCTATAAGCATCTTCTTGGTAGTACCTGAAATGAATAAAACAAACTATTTCATAAAGCTCATTGTGAAACAAAAGGTTCAATAATTACACAAATTTGTGTAAAAAAACACAACAAAAATTTGAAAGAGAACCCCTCCCCCAAAATGACAATAAAATCACGGCGATCCACGGCGATTTCTTGTCAACATTTTATCAACAGTGCCACCGCGATTGTCCACGGTGTAGTCACCGCGTTCCATCGTGGTCCACGGTGATCCACGCTTATCGCGGTGATTAAAGCGGGGGGTCACGCGGTGAAGCGTGGTGGAAGGCAAAAAAGTCGCTGGGTGTAGTGTATCTATGTATGAAGTTTCATTAAAATATCTCGATGCGTTCTCAAGTTATTGAGCGGAAACCATTTTTCTATTTTTAGCAACGGTGACCTTGACCTTGACCCCACCCATCCCATATGCAATCCCAAGCGAGATCTCGATATAAGGTATCTGTGTATGAAGTGTCATTAAAATATCTCAATCTGTTCTCGAGTTAGAGAGCGGAAACAAAAAGTTTACGCCGCCACCCCGCCCTCCCGCCCGCCCAACAACAGACCACAATCTAATAGCCGAAATTTTTCTTAGAAAATTTTTGGTTAATAACTGCATGCAAGGTTTGCAACTGTTGGAAATAAAATTTTATCAATCAATTTTTATGGTCATTTGCAAAATAAGTAAGTTTGGTCAACATTGAACAAGAGGGCCATGATGGCCCAAAGGGCTCAACTGAGTACTGGCAAAGATGAAAGACTTACTGCTGTGAAAGGCTTGTGGGAATGTACGCCATAATGTCCTTAAATAATTTGTCTAGCTGATTTACTCTCATACATAGAACAACTAAGGACCTGGCTATATTTTCTCATCCATGGTATCCAACTTTTTGCAGGCAATTTCGGAGGAATAGTGTTAATGCTGCAGTGTTCAAAGATAATGGTGACCACTGCGCAAAGGTCATGTCATGCTTGTCGGCTTGTTTCAAAGAGTATAGTGTATTGCCATTTACTCGTCGTATATTGAAATTCGTTTTAGATTTTATGGTCATAGACAAATTGATTGACTTGTTAACAAGCATGTATATAATTATGTTTGCATTAGATAATTAGCTTCAAAAATATTTGTTCATTACTTACAAACAAATTTTATTATGATGCCATATATTACAGAAAAAGAAACCATATTATCAAGTTTAAAGGTGGGAAATTGAACTTCATTCAAACAAATGTTTCCTTTTTTAACAAAAATGCACTCATAATGCACATGCTTTTAGTTTCTTTTGTCGCCAACAGTCTTTCTACGCTGTCAGTGTTTTGATTATTTTTGGTGGCAGTGGTAACTGTGAAAGTACTAATGGGGAAGTAACCACTGCGAGGAGTTTGGCTTATAATAGGCCATATCAAAATGCAATTCTAATCATGTTTTATCAAACTTGTGAAAACAATGGGCTGTTTGTCAGCATTCATTGTCTTATTAAAGATGATTGCTCTCGTTATATCAACAGATACTAGATTATATTATCAAAAGCAATGTCTGTGTTACACGCGATATTTTGACACTAAATGGACCATTCATATTTGCTTTTTTTTCTATAAAAAAAACTGCCTACCTACCTACCCGTTACCCGTCACTGCTTTCGTCTAACCGCTATACTGGGAACTGATAACTATCCATATTTGGCTAAATGGTACATACACTGAGATAGTCCGCGGATGAATGAAATAATTTCCAAACAAGAACAATTTCCGTATATTCTTATTAAAACCATGTTTACCCATGATAACTATATCATCATTATTAACTTCCAACACTCAACATTGTGTTTATACCTGTTCGTGCAATAAAATGTGTTTTACTTGCGTTGTCATGCAGTTTATACTTTCACTTTTGTACACTATGTACATGTGAGCAAATAGAGATAAAAACTGTTTTATTATTGAAAACAACGGCAGATTATATTTTCAAATGGAATTAAACGATGTACAGATTGAGTTACTTGCACCAAGTTACGTCCTACAAGGCTGTATGACGATTTTGCTAATGTTTAAGAGAAGCGTCTTTTGCTCCAGTTGGCACCACATGAATATAGCACTAACCCATCATGCACAGCGCAAAATCACACAGGTTAGTTGTAAGAAGCTACACCTAGTGGACATAATGACCCGTTACCAGCAACCTTGGGTAGGCAATCGCAAACAAACAATTTTTTAAGGCTGGCCCTGTATATTTATGGACCAAGCATACACATATAACACACATGTCTTATCAGAACAGGTTCAGCTTTGTAGCATATCTTGAAGAAAAAAACATTTCAGCTTCACCTGAGCTAACATCAAATGTTTACAGAAAATTCCTTTATCTTTGTTTGTGGTCACAGCAGCAAACAAGATAACTCTAGCATGTTTAGTGCATGTCAGGAACATGTTATTTCTTTTAAAAGTGCATCTTGAATTAGACTGATTGATAACTCGATAGACACCAAGAAAATTATACTGGTATCGAACAATGCATTACATTTCACTAAACTTTTCAGAGTGATTAAGTCAAAAATAAAACAAGAGATATTTGTAAAACATGTATGCCCCTCGACTTGCAGCCTTTGTTCATCACAGAAGTGTACTGTTTCTGAAAAATCTAAGCTGAGACATGTTAACCATTACCTTGATAGGAGTTGTCTTCTCCGCAAGAGCATTCTTCCTATCAAATTTGACGACTCGACCCAAATATTCAGTAATTATCACTATGTAATAGGTCATCTACTCAAACTGACAATTGTACCTATATAATTTGAGGACCATGTACCAATGGTTCATCTGTTATTAAGTGGAAATGTTTGTTTTTTTACAAGCCCCTGTGACCTTTGATCTCTTGATCTCAAAATCGATAGGGGTCTTCCTTCCCTCAATACTAACCAACATACTAATTTATATGATCCTAGGTTAAAGCGTTCTCTAGATATTGTGTGGGAACGGCTTTCATGTTACAAGCCCCTGTTACCTTGACCTCTGACTGGTTGACCTCAAAATCGATAGGCTTCTTCCTTTCCTCCCGAGTAACCAGCATACTATCTTGGATGATTATAGGTCAAAGCGTTCTCTAGATATTTTGCAGAAACAAAATGGTCTACGGAGAAAACTGTTTTCATGTTACAAGCCCCTGTGACCTTGACCTTTGACCTGTTGACCTCAAAATTGGTAGGCGTCTTCCTTTCCTTCCGAATAACCAGCATACCAATTTGGATGATCGTAGGTCAAAGCATATTCTACATTTCATGCGGAAACAAAATAGTCTACAGAGGAAACAGTTTTCGTGTTACAAGCCTCTGTCACCTTGACCTTGAACCTGTTGACCTCAAAATTGATAGGCGTCTTCCTTTCCTCCCAAGTAACCAACATACCAGCTTAAATGATCGTAGGTCAAAGCGTTCTCTAGATATCGTGCGGAAACGAAATGGTCTACTGACAGACCGACCATCAGACCGACCGACGGACAGGTGCAAAGCAATATACTCCCAGTTTTTCGAAGGGGGGCATAATTATGTTTGTTTGCCCTTCCCGACCCATGCAAAATAGGGTTGGGTAGGTAGGTAGGAAAAAAAAAAATCCCCTTTTTTTGAAACAATTACATTCAAAAAAAGCTACATTTGTGTAAAATTGAACTATCATAGTAATTTATTCAATGATATATATAATAAATAACAATATGTACATGTATAACAGACTAGATTTAAAGATTGAAAATTATTGTCCAAATTAACTAATACATCCCATACTGTGAACACAGCTGTGTTCAAATGGCAAGTGTTTGTTTGTTTGCTTCACATGCACGCTTGGGTAGATTCGTACCCACCGCATTATGTTCGTACCCACTGCGTTTTCATACAATTTCTTACTCGGACCAGAAAAAAAAGTTACCACCTCGGAACCCCACAATTTTTTTCAGGTCGCAGCAATGGGTGGGTAGGTAGGGAAGGGGAAACAAATACAATTTTATTTTTGGCCTAAAATGCTATGCAATATTGATATCAATGCAGCTAAGCTATAGTCTTGTGTAATATTGTCACTTTCTATATACATGTACTCCATAATAATAGTCAAATTTATTTTTGATTTTTGTTATACATTCATTACATATTTTTATTATGATTCTGACGAGCAATGTAAGGGCCCCATTTATAACAAAAAATTGAAATTAAGATATTAATACTTGCTTGTTATTATGGTAAAAACGGGGTATACATAATGTGAAAGAGGGTACACATTCTGAAATAAAATTCCTGCCTGTCCGGAATCGCTTGCAGTCTAAAGTCCCCTATATGCCCGCCGGTCCCCCCCTGGGGAAAAACATTGATAGGTGCATTATATACAGCTGAACTTTGTTATCTCGCACTCGATTATTTCAAAATTCTGGATATGTCGAAGTGCAGAATTGTTGTAAAGCTTATTTTTGGGGTTTCCAATATCCGATATCTGTCTTCTAGTCCATTCCTTTTATCCCAAAGGTTTTGATATTTAAATACATAATTATTGCCATATAATTTAGTAGGAAAATAACCACAACTCATAAGTATTTCTTAACTACCTAGAACCCTGATAAGCATAAATAAACATCTATGTTTGTTAATTAAAGCAAGCCTGTCTCTACAAAGTTCACTTCTTGTTTTTGACTAAGAAGGACTGTCTCTAATTGTGACTTCTTGTTTTTACAAATCAAACCTGTCTATAATGTTAGCTTGTTTGTTGTTCAAAAAGCAAGCATGTCTCTTTTTAAATTTTCTTAAAAAGCAAGCCAGTTAGTATCAGTTTGGCTTTTTGTTTTTGGACAAAACAAGTCTGTCTCTATAATGTAAGTTTCTTTTTGTTTTCAATATGCAATCCTTTCCATATAGTGTTAGCTTTTTTTCAAATGTATCACCTTAGATTTTTGTGTTTGCCTTTTTTTCCCAGACGAAATACACGTTTTTTTCCCAGTCGAAATGCACGGTTTTTGACCATGGACTACAATGGTCGACCATGGTAGTTCATGAGTCTGTGACCATGGTCGACCATGAAGCACCATGGTCAACCATGGACGGTAGTTGGCGCCACGGTTCACGACCATTGGTCATATTTGTCCATGGTCAACCATGGTCATAACCATGAACTACCATAGTTGACCATGGTAGTCCATGGTCTCAAAAACATGAACTACCACGGTTGACCATGGTAGTCCATGGTCAAAGACGGTACATTTTGTTTATTATGTTAGAATGGTGATGCTGATGATGATGATGACACATGTCACAGCTTTGTGCATCTTTGTTCAGTTTTATAATAATTGTTAAGTCCTTGATTATTTAAGTAGTCCTTTTAAATTGAAATGTATGTCAATATCCAAATTGTTTGTCCGAAACATTGGTACACATATATTCCAAACCTAAATTCTATGTATATTTAACCTAACTTTGTTTATTTGAAACCATTTCTTAAAAAAATATATGCCAGACCTTATTCACATCTCAAACATTTCATATATAGTGTGTAACATTTTGTAAAAAAGAGAAAAATTTGGAAACCGCATTAAAGCCGGATTTTTTATTTTGCCGATGGGGGTACACGTACAAGTCAATGTTGGTGAAGAAGTATGGACGTTTCATGTCGATGATCTAAAATGTATGCAGTTTGGTGAGACTTGGCAAAAATTTGGTCTCAAAATAAAATGGGAAAAAAGTGTGGACTAGAGAGATGGCATTAAATTACTGATATAATGTTCACAGGTTTGGTAAAGTTTCATCAATATTGATCAAGAACTTATGACAGAAATATGACAGGAATACATAACTTTAACGCAAATTCTATTTGAATATTTGGTAGAGGACCACTAAACATACATGGGTGTGAAATTATTTGAAAATCTAGCCATAGGTCTAGAAGAAATTGGCGTTTAGACATATTTCTATTTTTAGCTCTGGCGGCCATTTTGTGCAGTGAAGCTGAACCTTTTTCACAGGTTTGGTAGAGGGCCATCAAAGGACCATTTCTGTAAAGTTCCATAAGATTGACCAAGAACTTTTGAAAATATGACAGGAAAACAAAATTATACTCAAATTCTATTTTAGCTCTAGTAGCCATTTTGTGCAGTGAGGCGGAACCATTTGAATAAGTTTGGTAGAGTGTAAAGTTTCATCAAGATTGATCAAGAACTCTAGAAAATATGCTAGGAATACAAAACTTTAAAGCAAATTATATTTATAGCTCTAGTGGCCATTTTGTGTGGTGAGCCGGAACCATTTTAATAAGTTTGGTAGAGGACCGCTAAATGAACATTGGTGTGAAATTATTTGAAAATCTAGCCATAGGTTTAGAAGGAAATGGCGTTTAGACATAATTCTATTTTTAGCTCTGGTGGCCATCTTGAGCAGTGAAGCGGAACCAATTTCACAGATTTCGTAGAGGACCATCCAAGGAACATTTCTGTAAAGTTTCATGAAGATTGACCAAGAACTTTAGAAAATATGACATGAATACGAAACTTTTAATGCAAATTCTATTTTTAGCTCTAGTGGCAATTTTGTGCAGTGAGGCCAAACCATTTGAATAAGTTTGGTAGAGGAACAATAAACAAACATTTGTGTAAAATTATTTGAAAATCTAGCCATAAGTTTTGAAGAAAATGGCGTTTAGATATAATTCTATTTCTAGCTCTGGCGGCCACCTTGTGCAGTGAAACGGAACCATTTTGACAGGTTTGGTAGATGACCAACCAAGGAACATTTCTGTAAAGTTTCATGAAGATTGACCAAAACTTTTGAAAATATGACACGAATACAAAACTTTAACGCCAATTCTATTTTTAGCTCTAGTGGCCATTTAGTGCAGTGAGGCGGAACCATTTGAATAAGTTTGTTAGAGGAACACTAAACGAACATTTGTGTAAAATTATTTGAAAATCTAGCCATAGGTTTAGAACAAAATGGCGTTTTGACATAATTCTATGTTTAGCTCTGGCAACCATCTTGTGCAGTGAAGCCGAACCATTTTCACAGGTTGGGTAGAGGACCATCCAAGGAATATTTCTGTGAAGTTTCATGAAGATTGACCAGTTTTCGCTAATCTATAAGCCGAGATTTTTTTTCGATACAACAAAAAGCAGTATTTAATTTAATTTACATACCATTCATTTTCCCTCCATGTAAACATTGGAAACTGACCAATCAGAAACAATGTATTTGCTTACTGGAGGCAAACTTTCACTACCACTTTAGTTATCAACAAAAATCCTTGCAAGAAATGTTATTATAAGGATCACAATCTGAAAAAATAAATTTTGTATTTTTAATAACAGTTGACTGGTATTTTTATTTAGTTAATGCACTTGAATCAGTGTCAATGAAAGGCATGATCATGATCATGATTTTTTATGGTTGATAAAGCAGACCATGGTATTTGATGGTCGACCATGGTCACCATGATCGCCAGTCAAATACCATGGTCATCATAAAGCAGACCATGTACAACACCATGATTTTTGATGGACGACCATCAAATAACATGTTCACCTTGGTCGACCGTTGTGTAATTTTCGTCTGGGTTTTGTTAAAAAAAGCCGGCCTTGTCTCTATGATTTTGGCTTCTTGTTTTTTACAAAGCAAGCCTGCCTCAATGTTAACCCAAAGCAAGCCTTAGATACATTGCGTTTCAGGAATACCTTGCCAAGGGTTGCTTGCACTCCTCAGTAACGTATGGTGCTCTGTAAGAAAAATTCTTATTTTAAAGGGGCATATCAATGGTATTTTGCATAAAATTTGACACATATGAAAACAAGATAAGTTACCTATTTTTCTAGAACAAACATATTTTTCAAGTAGCAACAATATATTGATGGAATCTTTAGGAAAAAAGTATATACAATGATAAACTAGAAATGTGTCCACAGACCTATGCAGCCATTTCTACATGGCGCCGTTTTTTCTGTATGCATACAAATAATTTTTCAAAAAGAGAATTGTCCTTTTATATTTTACTTTCTGCTAATGTATTCTCTTATTGTGTGAAGTAATTTGGAAAACACAAAATATTTTTAGTCCTGACAAAAAATCAATAAAGGGTAGTTATGGTTCTTGTATGCTTCACTTACTCTAGCTATCTTAAATCATTCTGTGCAAAATCAACAAAATGCCTTTTATCATTTTTGAATTATGCTTTGCACACTCCTGAATTAAGGGAAGTTTCACAAGTCAGGTTTGTGCATGCAACACATCATCTGGTGATTGTGATCATTTCTGCCAATTTATCTGAAAATCCCTGCATGAATGACAATATTATGCTCTGGAAAATTATTTGACCTTTGACCTTGATTAATGACCTTGACCTTTCAGCTAAAGACCTGGTTCTTGAACGCCACATGCCGTTTCATAATGCTTACCACTTTCGCCAAGTTATTTTAAAAATTGTCATGCCTGACACAATTATTATCCAGACAGAATCCATGGACTTAATTCTTATACATGACCTTTGACCTTTAAGTGACCTTGACCGTGGACCTAGTTTTTGCAGTTGACACATCATCTTCTAATGGTTATCACTTCTGCCAAGTTATTTAAAAATCCTTCAATGCTGGACAGAGTTATTGCCTGGACAAGAATCTTAACATATATACATATACTTGACCTTAAAGTGTGACCTTGACCTTGGACCAAGGCACCTTGTACTTGCATGCGACACCGCCGCATAATGCTTATCACTTATGCCAAATTGTTTGAAAATCCTTCCCTGCAGGATAACATTATGCTCCGGACATGGTCTATGGCTTAAATTCTTATATTTGACCTTTTACCTTTTATTTTGACCTTGACATTATACAAAGGGCCCTGGTTCTTGCGCCCAACACACCGACACACCATGCTTAGCACTTCGGCCAAGTTAGTTTAAAATCCTTCCCTGCTGGACAAAATTATGCTTCAGAGAGTATATATGGCTTAAATGAGCATTCACCTTTAAGTGTGACCTTGACCTTGGACCTAGTGACCTGGTTGTTGCACGCGACACAACGTCTCACCATGCTCAACACTTGTGCCAAGTTATTTGAAATTCCTTCCATGCTAGACAAAATTATGCTCGGGACAGGGATATAAGGCTTTAATTCTTATATGAGACCTTTGACCTTTAAGTGTGACCTTAACCTTGAGCCTAGAGATCTGGTTCTTGCACCCGACACACCGCCTCACCAAGCTCAACACTTGTGCCAAGTTATTTGAAATTCCTTCCATGCTGGACAATATTATGCTCTGGACAGGGTCTATGGCTTAAATTCCTATATCTGACCTTTGACCTTTAAGTATGACCTTGGACCTAGGGACCTGGTTCTTGCGCGCGACACAGCGTCTCACAATGGTTAGCACTTGTGCCAAGTTATTTGAAATTCCATCCATGCTAGACAAAATAATGCTCCGGACAGGGTCTATGGCTTCAATTCTTATATTTGACATTTGACCTTTAAGTGTGACCTTGAACTTGGTCCTAGTGACCTGGTTCTTGCGTGTGACACACCGTCTCACAGTTCTTAACACTTGTGCCAAGTTATTTGAAATTCCTTCCATGCTGGACAATATAATGCTTCAAACAGTGTCTATGGCTTAAATTCTTAAATTTGACCTTTGACCTTTAAGTTTCACCTTGACCTTGGACCTAGGGACCTGGTTCTTGCGCGCGACACACCGTCTCACTATGCTCAACGCTTGTGCCAAGTTATTTGAAATTCCTTCCATGCTGGACAAAATTATTCTCCGGACAAGGATAGAAGGCTTATATTCTTAAATTTGACCTTTGACCTTTAAGTGTGACCTTGACCTTGGACCTAGAGACCTGGTTCTTGTGCGCGACACACCGTCTCTACCATGCTCAACACTTGTGCCAATTTATTTGAAATTCCATCCATGACAAAATGATGCTCCGGACAGGGTCTATGGCTTAAATTCTTATATTTGACCTTTGACCTTTAAGTGTGAACTTGACCTTGGACTTAGGGAACTGGTTCTTGCACGCGATACACCGTCTCACCATGCTCAATTTATTTGAAATTCCTTCTAAGCTGGACAAAATAATGATCCAGACAGGGATAGAAGGCTTAAATTCTTATATTTGAACTTTGACCTATAAGTGTAACCTTGACCTTGGACCTAGGAATCTGGTTCCTGCGCGCAACACACCATCTCATTATGCTTAACATTTCTGCTAAGTTATTTGAAAATCCTCCAATGCTGGACAAAGTTATTGTCCGGACAAGAATCCAAACATACGTACATACGTACACACGTACATACGTACGTACCCACAGGCAGGGTTAACTCTATATGCCCCCCCCCCCCATCATTAATAGTGAGGGCATAAAAAATATTTTTTTAGACACACAGTTCCAGTAGGATTCAAACTCACGCCTACAAAATCGTTCTATACACTTCAATGAAAACTTCCCATCTCTATATATACAGTGTGCATCAATGAGGTGCATAGTCACGTAACAGTACATCCATATTGATTTTACTACTACTCTTAATTTAGTTTTAAAGTGCTAAAAACTTAAGAATGGTACATTTATATAAAATTATTTTATTAATAAATGCTCTAGATAAAAAAATTTGTTAGAAGCTACTGGTACTCCATAAGATGAACAAGAACACCACCTATGGGTGCTGGACGCTCGGCTTTCTCATATTTGATTGTACTCAACCTTGTACTTGACAGTACCCGGGGTTGTAAATAATAGTTCTACACTAGAACTCTGCGAGTGGGATGTGTCGCCTGACGCCAGATAGCTTACGTGAATCCAAATGAAGAAGCACTTTAAATTAATGCTGAATTTTTTTTTTAACAGATTTATTGAAATATTCAAAAGCACTGCATTCTGGCTAATTGCAAAGAAAAGACTAATTAAAACCAAAAATGCGACACAAAAATAAGTATGAAAATTTACAAAGGGCAATAACTCCGAAAGTATGAGGTGCAGAGTAACGGTTCTTGTGCACTGCACTTCTCCTCAATGAGATCTATCTACCTGTGAAGTTTCAAGTTGATAGCTTTCATAGTCTTAGAGTTATACTCCAGATAAAAATTTAGTATGAAAATAAACTAAGGGCAATAACTCCAACAGTATGTGATGCAGAGTAATGGTTCTTGTGCACTGCACTTCCCCTCAATGAGATCTATCTACCAATGAAGTTTCAAGTTGATAGCTTTCATAGTCTTAGAGTTATTCTCCTGACAAAAATTAAGTATGAAAATAAAGAAAGGGCAATAACTCCAAGAGTATGAGGTGCAGAGTAAGGGTTCTTGTGCACTGCACTTCCCCTCAATTAGATCTATCTACCTATGAAGTTTGAAGTTGATCGCTTTCATAGTCTTAGAGAGTTATGCTTCGGACAAAAATTGAGTAAGAAAATAAACAAAGGGCAATAACTCCAAAAGTATGCGATGCAGAGTAACGGTTCTTAGGCACTGCACTTCTCCTCAATGAGATCTATCTACCTATGAAGTTTCAAGTTGATAGCTTCATAGTCTTAGAGTTATGCTCCGGACAAAAATTAAGTATGAAAATAAACAAAGGGCAAAGTCCAAAAGTATGAGGTGCAGAGTAACGGTTCTTGTGCACTGCACTTCCCCTCAATGAGATCTATCTACCTATGAAGTTTCATGTTGATAGCTTCATAGTCTTAGAGTTATGCTCCGGACAAGCGAAAGGGGACGCCGCCGCCGCCGCTGACGATGACAAAGGTAACTTTTTCAGGCGACACAAAAACATTAGATAGTTAAAATATACAAGTTAAAATAAGTAAGTTGCTAAGGAAATCAGATGTTGCTTGCAGAAGTCACTGTATGCTAAGGTCAATAAGATGTTGATAAGGAAGTCATTGGTTGTCAAGGAAGTCATTATCTGCTAAGGATGTCATGGGTTGCAGAGGATATTTACTGATGCTAGAGGAAGCCAGTGGTTGCTATGGAAGTCAATGGTCGCAAAGGAAGTCAATGGTTACTCAGGGGAGTTAGTTGTTACTAAAGAAGTCATTGGTTGCCAATGAAGTCATCAGTTGCTAAGTAAGTCACACATTTCTAAGAAATTTAAGTGTTGCTAGGGGAAGTAACTGCTTACTAAGGAAGTGACTGGTTTCTTAGGGGAATAAGTTGTTGCCAAGAATGTCACTGGTTGCCAAGGAAGTCACTAGTTGCTAAGGAAGTAATGGGTTGCTAAGGAAATCAAGTGTTGCTAGAGGAAGTAACTTGTTGCTAAGGTGTGTAAGTTGCTAATAAAGTCATTGGTTGCTTAGGAAGTCACGTGTTGCTATGGACGTCATGGGTTGCTAAGATAATGAACTGTTGCTAGACAAAGTCACTAGTTGCTAAGGAAGTCACTGGTTGCCTTTTGTTAATAGAATGGCTTCATCACTATGATGAACTGTGTCAAGTTACAAGTCTATACCTTTTAAAGATATTGAGAAATTCGAAATGAAATTACTGTACTTGTATAGCTATAGATCATTAACAACAATTTCAACTTTTGAAATCTGAAATATTTTTTTCAAAGAATTAAAAATACGGGTAAAATGTGGTTATAAACTGATGACTTACAAAGATGATTAGGACAACAATTTATTACTCACATGAGTTAACTTCACACTTATATAAACTGTTACTTTTATTACTTATATCCTATTTAGGAAAATCTCATTGATCAGAAATTTGTGGTGTAAGGCAAACAATTTTCATGGTCTGGCATATTGAAGTGGAAACTGTAAAAAAAACAATGACAACGATTGTTAGAATGTCCAGCCAAAAAATAGTTAATGACGACATTGCCACTTCAGTCACAGAAACTTTTAAGCATTCTTAAAGACATGTGAGTACTGATTATTGTGTAATGCAGTACCATCTATACAAAAACATTTGGTTCAAAATTTTGTTGATAAATTATTTTAATGGTCATACTTATAAAGGTTATTACTTCAAAAGTTTTTTTGAAAATTCACCTTTCTGTACGGCGCATTTGTTAAATAGTCTGGACGGATGTCATTCTGAGATCAACACAAAACGTTATAACTGTCCGCTGCACTGTGCCTTCTTCCGATATTGCCGTCACAAAATCTAATTTTTTCTACAGATTGTTTTCGTTTGTCTGTACACTGTTCGTTTTTGACGTCACCACATTGAGATGAGATGACATCAAAAGATCAGCAGATGACAAGCACGCAGTATTTAGCGGAAACAACATCAGATATTGAAAATACGCAAAATTGATTAGAGTTCATACAAAATACATGTTAGGATATTCTGACGTGCGCCTGGAAATGGAACCTCAATTTCAATTATGTCAATTTAAAGCAAAACTAGTGTTTAGATTTTATCTGAGACTTAATATTTATTAAAATTATATTTTTGTAGAATATATATGTGAAAATATATGTCCTGATGCTGAATTGTTTTCGTTTATAAAGTATGTCACAGAGTTTTGGGACAGCCCTCGTAGTGTACTATCTATCGATCAATATATTGATTATTTTTAATAATTGAAAATTACTTTCTCTTCAAATCTTATTGTCTTTCTTTTCATGTTATGTTGCACAGAATGTTGGTACATGTCAAGAATCTCTTCGAAAACCTGAACTATGATATCACGCACATAAACTATCATTATTTTACAAAATATATGATTTAATTTATGCTTGTATGTGTTGAAAAGTACCCAATATTTCCAGCCCCTCTAACTTTTAATTCTGTATCCCCGCCTTGTTATATTATAATTTGTTATATAATAAGTTAAATATTCATTGTTATTTGTCTTGTTGACTTTAAATAAATCTTATCTTATCTTATGCACGACAATAATTACACCAAAATGTGATGCATACATTATATATGCCCATGTTATGTACATATTACCGATGAGTACATACACAACATGACCTTACAAGAAGACAAAATATGTTTTGTATTTTAAGCGTCATTAAGATGACTCGCTTGTCAGTTTTTAGATTGAGTGTTTATCATAAATGCTAATTTTCACTTTTAAAAAAATGAAGCCCCCACGTTCTTAAACAATTAAAGGTACTTATTCACAGATTTTTATAGTTTTGAAAATTGGCATTAAATGTCATCGGTTTCAATACATAAAAAAATTGTTTGTTTCCGAAATCTACATAGTACATGCATTTGGCCTGGGTATTTTTAAAAATTATAAATAGTCTGTTGACTATATAATTAAATGAACTCTAGAAATTGGTGAGTGAGCTATCATATATATAATATAGGGACTAGTCTGTTTGTTTTTTGTTACATAACGAAGCCCCTATACATAGTACCTGCACCTGAACAGGGAAATCGGCATTAAGGCTTACACGTTTACAAGTTTAAACTGAATCGATTCGTTTTTACTAAAAAAATGCTTACAAAACTCAGAAACGCTGAAATGGTATTTTGAAAGACCCGAAATTCCATGGTCCATTTTAGTCGGATCCACAATCATGAGCAACAAAATGTGTCATGTTTCCTTCTACTGCAAACTTAATATCTTTTTGTGATTTCAATTATTTATTACAACCTCTTTTGTAAGTATACATTTTAATCATTAAAACAGTTACTTCAGAAAGTAGTATGCAATGTACAATAGGTTTTTAATATTTGACGCGTGTAGGCACGACATGCACAGAGAAATTTTCCTGCTGTTTTGCAAACACAAACATATATAATATACAGGGTTTGTAATCAAGACCTTTATACTTCACAACTTATCCAATCAGTACTACGAATTCAACAGTGGTAACGATTAAAATCAGTGAAAACACTTCTACACATGACCAAAGGAACATAATCCATCAAATAAACAAGACTCTGTGTGTGATAACACACACATGCCCCCGCCCCCCCCCCCCCCCCCCGGTTAGTGCTGGACAGCCCATTTGAATTATTAGTCCAAATTAGGTCAAGGTCAAAGTGAGGTGGGCTGATATGGGTGGATTGGGAATGGTCATAAGTAACAACTGTGTAAGTATCCAAGTGCTGTAGTAAGCGGTGCTGGTGCTAGAAAATGGTAAAATCTAGTTAACCAAGAAATAGCCCATTTGAATTATCATTTTAAGTCCCAATTAGGTCAAGGTCAAGGTCAAAATGAGGTTGGCTGATCTGGGTGGATTAGGAACGGTCATAAGTAACAACTGTGTAAATATCCAAGTGTTGTAATAAGCAGTGTTGGTGCTAGACAAAATGGTAAAATCTACGTAACCTTGTTACGGACGGAATGGGACGGACGGAATGGGACGCACGGACGGACGGACAATCACTATATGCCTACCGCATCAAGATGCCGGGGGCATAAAAAGGCCCCATTAGTAGATCAAGGGTAACGTAATGACTTGAGAAACGACAAGAATAGTGAGTTTGAATATGACGTTTCTCAACGACAAGAATAGTGAGTTTGAATATGACGTAACTGGGCAATCTGATGCGCACTGGACATAAACATTTGAAAATAATGATTACTTTCAGTTTCGCGTCAACAATCACTGTATTGCTTTTAAAAGGCTAGAGGTATACAGTTTAAATGGTGACGGTTTGTTTATTTAATTTTGTTTAAACGTTTACAAAAAACTGAAAATGGGTTAACCTTAATTCAGTGAAGATGATAAAAGAAAGATGGTGGGTATGTTTATCTTGATTTGCAGATGTTATTGCTTTTCAAATGTTTAATATTATAAAGATGTCAAAGTGAATAAAGAGATGACACAGAAAATATCATGATGAACTTTATACTGCTTTATATTAGATTTAGAGTCGAACTTAATTGTGTCCTATCAAGGTATTTCTACAGAGTTAAACAATGAACATTAATGGTGTGCCGGTATTATGGTGTGCTGTTGTGATGGTCCTAATAATTAACGTTAGTGAACTAATTACAAACTTTAAATCTATCAAACCCGTTAAACAAGCTGATTATGTGACATTGTATATAACGCCAACGTTTGACATCTTAGTTTCTGACGCCACTGATTATTAAATTATTGAATGTTTCTGCTTTTTACAATAAGAATTGAACGAAATAAACATGCAACACTCATAATCTTAGCACATGTAATTATATCCAAGGTAAAATTGACCTAAGCAGTGGCTATACAATTCATTACGGAAAATGATCTACTTAATTAAACTATTCATATTTCAACAAAATAAAAACTTCACTGAAATCTGAGGAGATTTAAACACGACATTCAACCTTTAATGGTGATATTTCGTGCTCAGATGAACTTCAGCTATGATATACATTGCTTCAGTGATGTATGCCTAATTAATCTTCTTTAACAATCACTCACTCTTAAGATGATACATTGCTGTTTTTGTTCACTCTCTAGCATTCACTTGTTGGGCCACAAAATGCAATTGCCAGTTATAAAATCTTAAAGAGTGTTTGCCAATTGTTTAAACAAATATTTTGTATGAAAGTGTAATAAACCAATAAATAACCTGCAATCTGGAACCAAAATAAACACAGGATCATAGAAAGCAGTAATTAAAAATCTTGAAATCGGTTTGAAATTTTTGTATTAATTTACATTTGATGAATAAGTGCTGATTAAATAATAGTTTTGTTTAATCATTATGCATTGTTTATTAAAGATGCTATACAACTTTTCCTATATTTATAATTAAATTATTATCATGATTAAAATTATAGACTTGTTTTAAACATACCCTACATTTTCCTAAGATGATCGTAATTATGAACCACATTCTCCATTAACTGTATCAAACAGAAGGCTACAAAACAAGAGCTGTTAGTGCTTTCTGTGATTTTTCAGACGGTCGACGAAGCCGGCGTCTTTTCCTACCACATATCGAGAGTGTGTATCGTATTTGACATGGCACCGCAGAACGCACTTGTTCAATAGGCTGCGGACCAATCAGACCGCGACAATAGCCTGTTGCTTGTATTTGATTGGTTGAGTTGCTCTCCATTTAATTAATGTGGTGACGGTAAATATTGCGCAAAATAGTGCATATTAATATGCTATATTTTATTTCCCTTATTTAACAGTGTCGAGTAAAAGGACCCATTCCCAATTAATGCCAAACATGATTGATTTTTCCCAATTGGAATGAAAGAAATTCCAAATCTGAAATGACAAAATCACAAATACACAGGAAATGTGATTCAAATTCTAAATTGTAAATCATGAAATAACTGTACTTGTACAGATATAGATAATTTACAACAATTTAATCTTTTGAACTCTGAAAGATTTTCTTCCAAGAATTAAAAACACTGGTATAATGTGGTTATAAACTGATGACTTACAACGATAGCAACAATTTATTACTCGCATGAGTTAACTTCACATTTACATAAACTGTTACTTTTATTTCTTAGATCCTTTTTAGCGAAAATTACTGTGTAATGCAGTACCATCTATACAAGAACATTTGGTTAAACATTTTGTTGATAAATTCTTTAAACTTTTGAAATCTGAAAGATTTTCTTCCAAGAATTTAAAACACTGGTATTATGTGGTTATAAACTGATGACTTACAAAGATGGCCAGGGCAACAATTTATTACTGGCATGGGTTAGCTTCACATTTATATAAACTGTTACTTTTATTACTTATATCCTATTCAGGAAAATCTCATTGATCAGAAATTTGTGGTGTAAGGCAAACATTTTTCATGGTCTGGCATATTGAAGTGGAAACTGTAAAAAAACAATGACAATTATTGTTAGAATGTCCAACCAAAAAAAAGTTAATGACAACAATGCCACTTCAGTTACAGAAATTTGTAAGCATTCTTAAAGACATGTGAGTACTGATTATTGTGTAATGCAGTACTGTCTATACAAAAACATTTGGTTCAAACATTTTGTTGATAAATTCTTTTAATGGTTATATTTATAAAGGTTATTACTTTAAAAGTTTTTTTGAAAATTCACCTTAAAATTTGGAAGGAAGCCATACATCCATTGTGCAAACCAAAGAGATTTGTTCATCTGAATGCATTTCTTACAAGGTCTTGATCGAAAGATCTTAACCAAAACACTAACAATAATTATATACTGAAATCTGAAATTCATTCACCAGATCAAAGTAAAAATTTCCACATAAATAACTGAATTACTTTAAGCTATTAAAATGTGATGTTTTGAATGAAACTAACATACAATAAGTACAGGTTGTTCCATAAAAAAGTAATTAAACTTTATAATCATCAAAACCCATTAACTTGAGATATATGCAAAATGTCACAAAATTTATTAGCAGCAAATAAATGAAAATGCAAATGAATATATAAAGCAACCCCTGCTGATACAACTAAAATTGTTACGCTATGTTAATACAAGATCAATTTTTGTTCAGACAAGTATTAATCTTTCACTAGCACATTTAAGGAGCTGATTTTAATCATATTGCATTGGCAAGTACACTCATTAATTCACAGAGTTTGGGAAATTGAGTCAAATGTAAGTCGACTCAAAGTAGACCTAAGTACTGCATAAAATATCCCACAGTAGTAACTCCCCGAAACTTAAGACTTCAGCTATCAGACTGACAATAGCTGTTAATTGCTCGTTTATGACACGTTGCCTAATCGGGTTAGCATAGCCTTAGGGAGACATTAAGGGACTAGTGGTCTGTCAAAAGTTAATCTTATATAGGTGTGCACATTTTTTATGATTTCCGGGACATATGAACTAATTCCAGGACTGCGGACGGACACTGCATTTCCGGGACAATCCCAATCCCGGACAATCCGGGACATATGGCATGTCTGTATCGGTTGTGGCAGCATGCGGAGTTATGCCGGATAATTTCATGGTGGCAATCTGCTACCATTCCGCATAACTCTGCCTAGACATGCCGAGTAATTAATTGCTTGAATTTCGAATAATCTGACATTTAACAGGGAATAATTTTTTTATTTAATGTATTTATTTTATAGATTTGACTTAATCAACACAAATTCAGTAAAGGAATATGATATAAACATATAGCTAGGGAACAGTTCTGCAATAAGTAGCAGGATGGGGTGGAATGCAAGTAAAGCGTGTCTGCACAGAGGTCAAGGACTGGAAAAAAATACAGTTTGCCACAAAACACTTAAATATCATTTTGTAAATGAAAAAGAGCATTACTTAGTACTAGCGATGCTGAAAATTAGTCTTTGGCACTGTCACAGCCACACAATAGTGAGAAAAGTGTGCAGCCAATCAGGGACTCGAACCTGGGAACTCTCGCTTACTGGGCAAGTGCTCTCCTGCTAGAGTTAACCGGACCGCTACACAATGTCTCCCATACAGTGACATCTTCATGCCGTGACTTCACTAACACATAATTTGGCCAGTATAAATGAAAATCAATAATAAGAAATATAAGAAATCAATGGTTGTAGTTAAAGTCAGTTTCCCATATGGGGCTATGTCTCTTTATTTCAAATTTACAATTTCTACACTTTTAATCACCAATGATTAACGATAATATTGCAAAATCATTAATAATTTAATTGGTTAATTATTTTCTAGTTATAGTATTTTAAGATATCAGCAGTCCAGTTAAAAAACTGACTGGAAAAAAACTGCGACTAGCTGTAAACTAGCTTTTATAACCTACTTCAGTCAAGGAGTTATAAGACAGGCATATTTGAGATTTGTCGTGGCAAAACCAGGCTTAATGCATGTGCGTAAAGTGTCGTCCCCCATCAGCCTGTGCAGTCCCCACAGGCTAATCCAGGGACAACGCTTCTCATCTACAGTGGATTTATGTTTAAAAGAGACTTCATTGAAACAGAAATTACCATAAAAGCGGAAAGTGTCGTCCCAGAGTAGCCTGTGCTGACTGCACAGGCTGATGCGGGACGACACTTTACACACGCGCATTAAGCCCTGTTTTACCACGACATGCCTCATTTATATTTATAATAATACGAACCTTGGTTGAAGAACATGGCATTGGCCCCTGACAGAAGTATCGGCACAATGACGCAGAACAGACTTTGCACATGCATGCTGGTCCAGGGTCTCATATCGCTAGTTACGACTAATACTAGTGGGCCACCAACGTCATTTAGACCTGTGAATCCTGAAAAACATAAATATGTCAGCATGTATCTCAACCAGTTTGTACATTATGGGTCACGCGAAACAAACATATTTCACGATTAGAGGAGTTTGGCTATCAAGTCTGTGGCAAGTCGAAGCGGAGTAGACCTGTGTATTGTTTTAAATCTCTTGGAATAATTAATCTGCATTATTTAGCATCCGAGCTATCAGATGTACACGTGCTCGGAGTAGTTACTCCACATCACTCAGCATCCGAGCTTTCAGATGTACACATACTCGGAGCAATTACTCCGCAACACTCGGCATCCGAGCTATCAGATGTACACGTACTCGGAGTAATTACTCCGCATCACTCTGCATCAGAGCTATCAGTTGAACACGTACTAGAAGTAATTACTCCACATCACTCTGCATCCGAGTATCAGATGTACACATACTCGGAGTAATTATTCCACATCACTCGGCATCAGAGCTATCAGATGTGCACGTACTTGAAGTAATTACTCCGCATCATTCGGCATCAGAGCTATCAGATGTACACGTACTCGGAGTAATTACTCCGCATCACTCTGCATCAGAGCTATCAGATGTACACATACTCGGAGTAATTATTCCACATCACTCGGCATCCGAGCTATCATATGTACACGGAGTAATTACTCCACAACACTCGGCATCCGAGCTATCACATGCATAAGTACTCGAAGTAATTACTCTGCATCATTCCGCATCTGAGCTATCAGATGTCCACGTATTTGGAGTAATTACTCCGCATCACTCTGCATACGAGTATCAGATGTACCAAACTCAAAGTATTAATTATTCCACATGACATCACTAGGCATCCGAGCTATCAGATGTACACATACTCGGAGAAATTACTCTACATCATTCAGCATCTCAGCTATCAAATGTACACGTACTTGAAGTAATTACTCCGCATTGCTTAAACTATCAGATGTACATGTACTTAAGTAACTACTCCGCATCAATCTGCATCCTAGCTTTCAGATGTACACATACTCTGAGTAATTACTCCGCATCACTAGGCATCCAATCTATCAGATGTTGGGAGTCTGAAACACTATTTGAACACGTTACCTACCTGATGCCCCATTTGTCTGGTGAACACAAGAACATGGTTGAATATCGGGTGGAGCTGAGTTATAATCTTTTACAGGCGTGCATACAGGGGATTTTGAGTAAGAGGGGGGGGGGGGGGCGGAAATATTCAGTAACTGTCATAAACTGCTGTTGGCCTCTATTACAGGTTAGGGTATATATCGGAACGATGCAAAATTATAAACATTTTGTAGAGTGTTAAACAATTTTTGAGAGGGTGACCTGCTTTTTGACCCCACATGACCCAGTTTCGAATTGCCTGAGATGTCATTGGGACAAATGTTCGGAGCCAGTTTCATGAAGATTGGGCAATAAATGTGGCCTCTAGAGTGTTCACAGGTAAAAGTTGACTAACGACGGATGACAGACAAAAGGTGATAGAAAAGCTCAACATGAGCATGTTGTGCTCAGGTGAGCTAAAAAGATATGCACTAAATAATTACTTTACGCCAGCTTTAATGTTTCTTATCTTAACTGAATTGCATGAAGATATGGAGGTCATGTTTTACCCAATTATGATTAAATACCTAATACAAGTATGCAGATATGGGTATTTCTTATCTCGGTTTTATGTGGTACATGTAATTTTACTTTTTTAGCTGTCTACCAAATCTGTTCTACCTCTGTTGCCATTGTCTCTGCTAATACCAATAATCTAGTTCACAATGTTATCAGGTATCAGTGTCACATGTGTTATCAGGTATCAGTGTCACATGTGTTATCAGGTATAAGTGTCACATGTGTTATCAGCATATTTCAAAATTGTTCAAAAGATTGTATTATGTAAACAACACATTTCTTCCTGCATCTCCCAAAATCAAGGTTCTAATCTTTTTTTTGTGGACTGACATTATTGTGCATTCTTTGAAGAGAAACACTTGATCTTTAGTTATTTAGTTTTAGTAAAAACTAGAGATCTATGGATGTAATATGGGTGAATTAGCATTACATTGCACATTATTTTAGCAATTCCCTCTGTAGTGATTAGAGGACCAGCCAGAGGCTGGGACCCTGATAGTAGGGATGCAACGGGTAGGAAATTTTGGTCAGGTCGGGTATCTTTCTACGGGTAGGACATTTGCAGGATGGTTTGGACATTGATATAAGTAAAAGTAGACATCAACTTTGCACCTTCATTGGGCTGTTCCGATCAGTAAACATTGGTTCTACGCTGAGGATTTGATGATACTTTGAATTATTATCGTTTCAATAATAACGGATTTGTTCGTCATTTATTTACATAAGTTCTTTTGCAGAAGGTTTACAATAATAATTCAGCGAGAAAATGCACGAGATTCACGTGTACGCATAATATACGTGTTGTAAAGGTATTGATTCATCATTCGAGGTGTCTGTAGCTCGAAAACATTAACCTGACACTCTGTTTGCATAAATTTTACGCTTGAACTGTTTCCTGTATTTATACTTGGTTTTGTTCATACACGAGTTTCACACGCTTAATTATACCATAACTGTAGGATACACTTTCATCAATTAAACTCGATTCCTGTATGGAAACTAATGCATTCATGGTAACGGTATTTTACTATATTCATTCATAACGGTCAGTGTCCGGTTAATGTTTTCGAGATATATCTGACGGGGAAAAGATATGACACAGGAAAAAGAAAGGTTGAATTCTGAATACTGCACTCCAATATTCAAGAGCGACAGCAGACTATTTGCTTTTATTGGTAAAAAAACCTGTCAGATACAAACATCTAAGCCTATTGGGTCTTGGTTTTATTAATTTGTTGAGTATGGTTTAACATTAAGAAGAATTTAAGAAAGATGATGACGAATAAAAACGTTAAATTACACTATTATTTTAATACATGACTCAACCCGAATCTTCCTATGAAGAACTAAACTCAAGTTAATATGGATGGAACCAAGAATGCGTGTATTTTCGGTACCCGTTGCATCTCTACTCTACCTCTTCAAAGGGGAAATATTGGATTGTTTTTACATATGTCATTTGTGGGGAATATAAGACTGTCAATGAAAATTCAATTGTAAAGAAGATGATTACCATCCTACTCAATTTGATTTTCATAAATAATAAGACTATTGTCAGTTTTTTATTTTTATAACCATACAAGATAGTGCTTTTTAATAGCAGTGAAACTTGCAACAACCGATACTTATTCAAAACCGATTCGGTGGCTTTAAGTCATCCTTATTTGAACTGATTCAATTTCTATCATGTGTTCGTGACTTTGCAAATTTCATAATGATCTAATGTTGTAAACTTTATTACTGATTAGATAATAATGACATATTCATGTATTCATTTTTCTGAGTATAAGTAAGATAATCTTTTCAGTACATCCCATGGTGTTGAAATGAACACTTGAACTATTGTTTTATTTAACTTTAAAACATAACCTACAATCATCTAATTTTCTTTAGCCAATAGTTGTGTGGAAATTTATAGACAATATACCAATATGTCTTGTTACCACATGACTGGACTATCTGAATCGCACCAAACCACTTCGCCAAGGACATGACTGGACTATCTCAATCGCACCAAACCACTTCGCCAAGGACATGACTGGACTATCTCAATCGCACCAAACCACTTCGCCAAGGACATGACTGGACTATCTCAATCGCACCAAACCACTTCCAATCAGCCCCAATCACTCTCTATGTTGAGCCCCAATCACTCTCTATGTTGAGCCCCAATCACTATCTATGTTGAACCCCGATCAGCTTGTTTATTTCTTGTTATTGATTCTTATTCTGGATATTTTGACAAAAAATTACTGCCATGTATTAATTTTAAACTGTAGTATGGAAAATCGAGAGCATATATCGTATGACCTTTTGACAAAATAACGTTAATGCCTTCTGGAACTTAAAAGCTTTTTATAATTTAGTAACACCTTTAATTCTTTTTTATGGTTTTAAAAAGGCTTATTATAAGTAATGGTGTGAAGATTCGTTCAATCTGATATACATCACAATTTTCATCTTAAAAACTCCCACATACAAGATATTTCAGGTTTAGAATTGAAACTATAGTTTAAAAAATTTGAGGCTCAAACACATCTGAATGTGGTTACAATCCGGATCACCGCCCTATATAATTTACAAGTGAAACCGAAAAGTCAACTTGTGGTTTGTATTTTTCTCCATAATTCATGATTCCAGGAATTATACATTATATTAATGAGTCAGTAAAACTGGTCCAAATATTAAGGAGAATTTAAGGAGAAGTACAAAATTAATGATTAATAATTAGCAAATTGCTTTAAAAAAGTAATTTGATTGTGTCCATTAAGTCAAAAAATACACATAAATATCATGTTGATATAGTGAAAACAATTTTTATTAAAAGTTATAATACCAAATAACAACCCACATTAACTAGAATTGTCTTTTTTTTTTTTTTTTTTTTTTTTATTATTCGCCGTTTTTAACAGTATTTCAGTCATATCACGGTTAACCTACTCACACTCTTCCTGGGCAAGACTGCCCTACTTAAATCAGAGGTATATTGAGAATGGCCGTAGAAATAATTTCATGACCAATCCCCACACAAGTTATGTGGCCAGGCTGGGGTTCGAACTCACGATCCCTGGATTGACAGTCCAGCGCTCGACCAACTGAGCTAGCCAGCACGGCAACTAGTATTGTCACATGAGTGACTGATATACCCCCACAATATGACCTTGTCACTAAACTCTGGCATCCATTCGAGAGAAATGGAAACAAAAAGAATGCTTTAATTTCTCAATGTTTAACAGTGTATTTGGAAAAATTAAATTTCAATGCGAGCCATAACTCTGTCAACATTTAGTGGTTTGTAACCAATGTAAAACTTAACCTGTATTTTATGATGTTACACCTATGTACCAAACATAATTTAAATTTGTGGAGCCTTCCATGAGATATTGTTCGGAAACCGTGTTTTTAGGGAGTTTAAGTCAAAAAGGGGCCATAACTCATGTCAAAATTAAGTACCCAAAGTCAAACTTGACCTTCATTTTAAGATGCTACACATGTGTAGCAAAAATTATTTGAATATGTCAACCCATTTTGGAGTTATTGTCCCGAAACCATGTTTTTTAGGGACTTTAAGCCAAAAAGGGGCCATAACTCTGTCGAAAGTTAGTGGTTTGTAACCAAAGTTGAATGTGTCCTGTACCCTATGCAGGGCCTTCCCCAGGATTTATTTCAGGCGCCCCGGTCCCGAGAGGAGTGGCCTAGGGAGGGGTATCCCCTCCCAACGTGGATTTTTTTTTCGCTGCAAAACAAATGACGTTATCTGACGCATTTTAGCTCTTAAAATTTAGGCAAACACTTTTCATTTTTTGTAAACGTTTAAACGGAATAAATAAATGAAACATCACCGTTAAAACGGTATACCTCGAGCTTTTAGAAGCATCAGGCATCAATTTTGTTGCGAAACTGAAGTAGCTAATAATTTTTCCGGATGTTTATGTCCAGTGCGCGTACCTTTCGCACAGTGACGTCATGATCAAACCAACTATTCTCGTCGTTCTCAATTTTCAAACTCCTCTTAGCGGTTACCTCCCCTATCGGTTAACTGTAACCACTGCCATCACAAGTAAAATCCGTCCATATCTGGAAGGATTACGTGTTTGTAACTTTTACTTATTTAATGCAACTCAGTGCAACTTTCTACATAATGGGACTTTTTATAGATTGTTTGCAGTCAATAATGAAAACAGAAAACGAAAATAACTAATTAAAACCATAAACAATATCTAGAAGATTTAATCGATCATCATCAGGTGGTTTGTTACGACGGCAGGGATTTGATTAGAGCTATGCTCGGAACCATTCAAATCTCTGCGCGGAGGTTGCGAATATTTAGGTTACACTTGATCTACTTACGGAGCCTTTTTTGTTCGATTAATTATGTTTATATGGGTATGCGTTTAGTGTTTTAATACTGTTTTAATCGTTACAACTGTTGAACATAGTACTGATTGGATAATTGGTGAATTGTCAAGATCTTGATTAAAATTATACATTTATATAATACATGCTTTGTTCGTGCAAAAATGGCGGGAAAATTTCCTCGTGCACGTCGTGCCTACGCGCGTCAAATGTAAGTAAATCACATGGTCCGTACACGCACGCTTTCCATGCTTGGAACGTGACATCGTGGATGTCAGAAGACACTTCGTGCTCTTTTGTAGAAAACACGGGTTTTACATTGCATGCATGTAAAACAATACAGCTTATTTTACGCAACTACAACAGTAACACTGGATAGGCTTTTCCTATTACGATTTCATATTTGCGTATTTTAGACTGATTTTCGCATTTTTTTTTTTTTATTGTAGTTATTAAATTTAGCAAATAAATAAGTGTGGATATTATAAAATACGATAGACCGGCAGACCAACCAGCTCACTCATGCATGTATTTACTTTCCCCCTAAACTTTAAAAAAAAATGTGTTACTCAGAAAGAAAAAAAAAATGACTCATCAAAGGAAATATCTTAGTATATGACTTACTTTACATTTTAAGTATTATGTCGCAATCGTTACATTTTAAACATGTTGCCCTTTTCTGTGAAATTGTGAAAATCGTGTCGTAAGACTCCAAAATTGTGAAAATATTTTTAATCATTAAAAAAGAAAAATATAAACTACTTTCAAAATTCAAATAACTAGTTATTTTCTTGTATTTAATCAAACTTAAAATAAAAACACATGATAAATGCGATTTAAACACGATTAAATGCGATTCATACCAGCATTATAAACATGACTTTTTCATTAAAACTGAATGTGTATTTGATCATGTTTACTGTATTTATAAACTGCGTTCATGCACGCATAGACACAGTTTCCTTTTTTTTTTTTTTGGTTAATGTATACAGTTTGGTGGTAAAATCAATTTTACTGATGCAGTTATATATGCAAGTGTCTATTGCACTGAATACTCTGCAAAATTCTGAAGTTACAAATGGTAAACTGCATATAAAACATTGCTGTAATAAAACAGTTTATTCTATGTTTGACGTCTCTTATTCCAACTTCACGTAATAGTGTGTTTTATGTTAAATGTCATATTAACAAAACTATTGAGAAAAACAGTTTAGGGCTCAGTAGTTATATAGGATCTTAGTTGAAAATGAAGAAAAATAATAAAATTCAGCAATTTAGTACTTGGATTATCTGACAAAGAAATGCATTTTTTTTAGATTTTGACGCAGAAATTGCAATATTAAATCCTAAGTGTAACGATATTAGTATCTGCCATGCACATAGCATACTGGCGCAGTGCCCAAATCCGCCTCGTTTGGGGGGTATTTTTACGATATTTTTAAAAGTTGTTTACCGATTGACATAAAAATTTACATAAATCAAGTTAGGTTTAATGTGCATTTGCTGGCGTGTTTTGGTTACATTTCAAATGCTTGGCGACTGAAAAATATTTATCAAGATTGAAGGCCTAAACAGTTTAAGAAAATGAGTGTGGGAGTGCCTAAATCCGCCACCGCTCTGTAAATGTTCAAATTGCTCGGAAATAATACTTTTTTTATGAATTCTGTTTTCAAAGCAACTGCTACTGACTCTTATTGACAAAAATCCCACTTGTGTTTATTAAAACAAGGTGATGAAAGGTTGCTTGGTGCAAAAGCGTAGATCAGGAACCGTGACATGGTTATTCAACATTTTACTATTGTTCTTATTTAAGTTTCTATATTAAGCAGCTCGTTGTCTGTTGTTAATAAAATGTTTCAATTTCTTTCCAATACTCATTTGTTTTTATAAAAGTAGCTCTGTAACTGAGGCCCTGCGTGCACGTGGGACAAATGATGAGGGTTTTGAGTAACGAGACATTTGCGCTCTTAATATGCAGTTTTTTCCACATTTTATTGTATGTAATGCCAATGAATAATTGTTATTTTTATGCTGCACATGCTCACATGGACATAATATTAAAACACAATAATTTAATTTTATCATGGACACCATGCAGGGCCTCAAAACTGCGCATGTGCAGTATGAAATAGATTCCCCGCATGCAGTTTGTTTGCATTTAGCAAAATAATTGGATTAAATATTTATGCACACATCAATATGAAAACTCGTCAGCGTTGTGAAGTGAAAGTATCTGATTGACTGAGATCAACAAAATAGAAATCACCGGTAAAAAAACGCTTATCGGAAGGGGTGGCGGATTTAGGCAAGTGGCGCATTTAGGCACTGCGCCAGTAGCATAGTGTTCAAAACACAATTTGTAATTAAGAATTATTTTCAACTTAAGTTAAGAATACCTAAAGATGCTTTTTAAACATGGGCTCTGTCATCTACAACAAACTGATCGTGAAATGCGGAGTGTATAAAACATCAGGATCATATGTTAAACAAGATGTATTTCCTCAACATCCTAGTCTGTGTTTGTTTTCCAATAATTCTTTATTAAGAAGAACTGTACATTTTCCCGTTATTTCAAGACGACTATTATATTATTAACATTTACCAAGTACATTTATATTAAAAACTGGTGAGTATACAAGCATGATACAGTTGAACCATTTAGTTTCCAAGAAGTAACGGTTGTGATTAAAGTGTGTATGTACTCTCTTTCATATCAAATATTTTCAAAACAAGCAGATGAAAGTGGCAATAAAACTTGAAAGCAAGCAGAAAAACAGAAAAATGACGAAGGAAACACTTCAATATGAAATAAATCAACAAGTACTAGTGTCGACTTTTGCATCGTTTATTAGTGTTGTGTTACCTAAACCAACTGTCAAGTGAACATATATACATTACTTGAGTTTTCGTTTGTACAGACGAAAACTATTTGGTGATTAAAAACTAGCTTATTGTACATTTAGAAGCAATGTTTGTTCTTAACTTTTATTCTATTTTAAATAGAAATATATGTTTATAAACTTTATTTTGTTAATTGTATTTATGCCACTATATGTGTTGTAAGATCGTACGTACACACTTTAATGAACACATTTTCCCACTTACCATGTTGAAGTCTCGACATTCTTAAAAATTAAAATGTTATTTTCACAATAACATGTTCTAGCAAAAATGGTCTAAAGTTACATTATGTATATGTAGAACATTGAAAAATTGATTATTAATGTTTGTCTCTTTAAAATTGGACTTGTTGACACATTTTTATATTTTCGAAATGGGCCAATATTAAAATGTGTAGCACAGGTCATTTTTCTTATGTCCCTCGTTTTGTATACGTCCATTTACTTCGTCAAAATTGAGTTTCCTGTCCAGTGTGCGTCCATCCATGTCTTGTGATGTAATACTTGTTATGTTCAGTGTGCGTCCATCCATGTCTTGTGATGTAATACTTGTTATGTCCAGTGTGCGTCCATCCATGTCTTGTGATGTAATACTTGTTATGTCCAGTGTGCGTCCAACCATGTCTTGTGATGTAATACTTGTTATGTCCAGTGTGCGTCCATCCGTGTCTTGTGATGTAATACTTGTTATGTCCAGTGTGCGTCCATCCGTGTCTTGTGATGTAATACTTGTTATGTCCAGTGTGCGTCCATCCGTGTCTTGTGATGTAATACTTGTTATGTCCAGTGTGCGTCCATCCATGTCTTGTGATGTAATACTTGTTATGTCCAGTGTGCGTCCATCCGTGTCTTGTGATGTAATACTTGTTATGTCCAGTGTGCGTCCATCCATGTCTTGTGATGTAATACTTGTTATGTCCAGTGTGCGTCCATCCGTGTCTTGTGATGTAATACTTGTTATGTCCAGTGTGCGTCCATCCATGTCTTGTGATGTAATACTTGTTATGTCCAGTGTGCGTCCATCCGTGTCTTGTGATGTAATACTTGTTATGTCCAGTGTGCGTCCATCCGTGTCTTGTGATGTAATACTTGTTATGTCCAGTGTGCGTCCATCCGTGTCTTGTGATGTAATACTTGTTATGTCCAGTGTGCGTCCATCCGTGTCTTGTGATGTAATACTTGTTATGTCCAGTGTGCGTCCATCCATGTCTTGTGATGTAATACTTGTTATGTCCAGTGTGCGTCCATCCGTGTCTTGTGATGTAATACTTGTTATGTCCAATCACTATCATACATTTATCTGATGCAAGTTTATCATTGGTTGGTCAGTAAATCGGTAATTACTTTCTTACAAAATTGCTAACCATGCTTGCATTTGGCTACAGCACTGAGTGGACGCAAGTCTCACATTCTGTTTCAGTAATATTCCAACCTGGTGAGTTGTATTATTGTTTTACTAAAAACATTGGCTAATTTAATAATGAAAAGGTATTACAGTTATTTGATACGAATTGCGTATAAATTTGTATTGTACATTTTACAGTCGGTTGTGTTTTTGTTTGTTAACTGTGTTTATCTTTGTATAGGTTTTTCAGTCATGACCACACCACTACAAATGTCTTAACTGTAAAAACTATTTAAAGCATTCTCTAAACTAAAGTGCTAACATATTGTAACAAGAGAAGCATCTCCATAACATATTATCTCCAGTTCAAAAGTCTGATGTGCCAAACCACTCAGTCAATCTGACTTATATACACATGTATTTTTTACTTTTGTCTGTATTTTGCAAACTCGTGTATTATTTACATAGCGTAAAAATTACACATAAGCGAATGTGGTTTAGCATGGCAGACTTTTGATCTTGGAGGTCGTAGGGTCGATCCCCGGTGGAGGCATCTTTTACTTTGATATTATTTCTTGAAATAATATTGTGTTTTAGTTAGTTTGGTTGCTTTAGTGTTTGCTGTTAGGCCAACAACAACAAAAGTTCCGTTTCTGGTCTCAAAAAAAAGGGTCGGTAGGTAGGGATTTTTTTATTATTATTATTTTTGTTTTTATGATGGGAAAATGGTTCGGCCAAGCACTCCCGACAGTTAGGTTTGTACCTTAACATTCGGGAGACTCAGCCGAATTTGCATAGTTGAGACTCTGACGGGATATATTCAGCTATATCGGATCAAATTCGAGACGGTATTGAGACAATATCCTGCGGAACGGAATTGATAATGATTTATAAATTATATATGAATATCACGTCTGGAATATTGCAGCAGTCACACATTCCCAATTATGGCTCCAGACAGCATCCCGATAATGCAATGATACAAATAATAAAACAGTTGGGAATGTCAGGATACCATCAGGAGCTGTCAGGACACTGTCGGGAAACTGTCAGATTCGGGAGATTCGGGACACTATCGTGAAACTGTCAGATTCTGGAGATTCGGGACACTGTCGTGAAACTGTCAGATTCGGGAGATTCGGGACGCTGTCGTGAAACTGTCAGATTCGGGAGATTCAGGACACTGTCGTGAAACTGTCAGATTCGGGAGATTCGGGATGCTGTCGTGAAACTGTCAGATTTGGGAGATTCAGGACACTGTCGTGAAACTGTCAGAATCGGGAGATTCAGGACACTGTCGTGAAACTGTCAGATTCGGGACGCTGTCGTGACTCTGTCAAAATGCTGTCTGGACGCTGTCGGCACATATTTGATTTTATGATCAAACATTGAATTTTGAGCCCCGAATCTCAGAATATTGTCCCCCTTTTTGACATTTTTGATTGGGGACGCTGTTGGCTCAAGAACGGCAGTAAAAATCGGGAATGTGTGACTGAGGATAAATAAATATCAAGAAGCAGTAACTGATAAAACTTTATGCAAAATTAAAACATAACCTGATGTTGCATATCGGTGCAAGATTTTTTTCTAATTTGAATAATTATTCAATTGCATTTAAATATTGAAAACTGCAAAATATTATACCTTCAGGTAAAAAATTATTTGAATGGTCTAAATTTTGCAAGATTTTTTTTTTAATTTGAATAATTATTCAATTGCATTTAAATATGGGAAAATCTATGATTATTACCTTCAGGTAAAAAATTATTTGAATGGTCTAAATTGCTTCAGAAGACTATAGTTTAGCTCCATATTTTTATCTTCATATAAAAATAAAATTACTGGTAATATTGGTCTGTTTTTTATTAAAATTCCAATACTAAAACATTAATTTTTTTTTTACAAAACTATTATTCTTGTTTATGTTTACCTCAGAAATATGTTTTATAATTCTTACAAAACTATTAGCAATAATATGTATAATGCATCAGTAAAATCAACATTACATTGACAGTTGAGATGTATTTAAGCAAGAAAAACACTAGTTGTTCTGTTACCTATTGTTGTATGAAAATATATTCATTATAACTTCACAATCAGGGATATCTTCCTAAATAACATGTATGAATGATAAATCTGTGGTATATAAAAAAAGAAAGCTATGTTTGAAAGAAAAGTTATCAGCATTTCAAACTATTTCTTGCAATGTTGCAAAAGAATATAATAAATCAACAAGAATTTGTATTATTCTTTTGCAATCACAATGTCATTCAGTCCATAAATGACTTGATCATGACTATTGCAATGTAATGACAATGTTTTAATGTTCAAAACATTTGCATGATCATGTTTTCTCCCGACACCATCTCCTTTGCATTATTATTTTGTACCAAATACAAATGCATCAGTAAAATCAACATTACATTGACAGTTGAGATGTATTTAAGCAAGAAAAACACTAGTTGTTCTGTTACCTATTGTTGTATGAAAATATATTCATTATAACTTCACAATCAGGGATATCTTCCTAAATAACATGTATGAATGATAAATCTGTGGTATATAAAAAAGAAAGCTATGTTTGAAAGAAAAGTTATCAGCATTTCAAACTATTTCTTGCAATGTTGCAAAAGAATATAATAAATCAACAAGAATTTGTATTATTCTTTTGCAATCACAATGTCATTCAGTCCATAAATGACTTGATCATGACTATTGCAATGCAATGACAATGTTTTAATGTTCTAAACATTTGCACGATCATGTTTTCTACCGACACCATCTCCTTTGCATTATTATTTTGTACCAAATACACGACAACTGGTTAATCACTAAATCTCACTTCTAAGGAAATAAAACATTCATAATCTCCTGATCAAATTAGGCATACAAGAGTGTTTGTTGTTGTTTTTTTCTACCAATAGTGTATGGTATCTGATAGTTATAGTGTCTGATTTTATGGTTAGGCATACACAAAATGTGTTTGTGTCCGGTTACATGCAGAAAAAAATTTAGGGCAGGTAGGTAGGGATTTATTTATTATTACATGTATTATTATTATTATTATTATTATTATTTTCATTTGGTAAATGGTCAACTTGAAGATTCTAAAACTAGATAAATTTTTAAAACATATCGGTAATATCCTTAAACATTGTTTATAAGTGGATGCTATCAAAACAAAAAACTTATTTATAAAAAACAACAACATTTAATTATTGGGAAAAAGTAAATAAAACAAAAAAATATCTGACAAACTTAATAAAATGTTCTAGGGTCGGGGCATTTTTTTTAGGGTAGGTCGGGTAACCTGAAACAAACATATTTTGTGTACGCCTTATATCACATCTGCCAAGGGTGTGTTTCTCTCCGTGTTTGTTTGTTTGTTTGCAACTTTACGCAAAAAGTTATGAACAGATTTGCATTTTCTGTGAATGTTGGAAAATAGCGATTTTTTTCACTGCTTTGGGAACGGGTCCAGTACCAATATAGAAATTGGAATTTCATGACACGAAAACTTGCAATTGGGAAAATTTTTAGAAAGAAATTTAATTAATAAACTTCTTAAACTGCAAACTCCTCGCAGCGGTTACCTCCCCTATCGGTTAACGGTAACCACTGCCATCACAAGTAAAATCCTTCCAGATCTGGAAGGATTACGTGTTTGTAACTTTTACTTATGTAATGCAACTCAGTGCAATTTTCTACATAATTGGACTTTTTATATATATCGTTTGCTGTCAATAATGAAAACAGAAAAAGGAAATAACTAATTAAAACCATAAATAATATCTATTAGATTTAAATTAATCATCATCACTTGGTTTGTTAAGACGGCAGGGATTTCATTAGAGCTATGCTCGGAACCAGTCAAATCTCTGCGCAGAGGTTGCTTAAACTGGTGTATTATTGGTTGAGTTTGGTATTTTAATGGTGTTTATCTATGAACATACAAGTAGTTCATGATTTACAACTTAGAATTACATTGCCTATGTATTTAGCATTTTGTCACTTCTGATTTGGGAATTGTTTCATTCCAATTGGGAAAAATAAACCATACTTGGCATAAAGAATGGGTCGTTTTTTCATTCCAATTAGGAAAAATAAACCATACTTGGCATAAAAAATGGGTCGTTTTTTCATTCCAATTGGGAAAAATAAACCATACTTGGCATAAAGAATGGGTCGTTTTTTGATTCCAATTGGGAAAAATAAACCATACTTGGCATAAAGAATGGGTAGTTTTTTCATTCCAATTGGGAAAAATAAACCATATTTGGCATAAAGAATGGGTCGTTTTTTTCATTCCAATTGGGAAAAATAAACCATATTTGGCATAAAGAATGGGTCGTTTTTTCATTCCAATTGGGAAAAATAAACCATATTTGGCATAAAGAATGGGTCGTTCTTTCATTCCAATTGGGAAAAATAAACCATATTTGGCATTAGGAATGGGTCGTTTTACCCAACCCAGTTATATAAGGAAAAAAATCACTGAAATTGAATCAATGAACAAATATTTAGATAATGGTGGTGATTCGGATCACAGCCTGGATCCATAAATTTTTCAAAGGATTCTTTTTCATTGGTTTATAGGGCAGATTTGCTGCGCCCTTGGCAAAGGTCTGTTGTCTCTGAATGCTGAATTCTATTTGCTTGTTTTCTGTTGTGTTTACAACTGGAAAATAGGTGTAGCAAAAGCGGTAACTTATTACTGAAAAATTTCATCATTTAGTTGGGTAACATATGTTGGCAGGGGTCGATTTGCACCTTCAAAGTGATTTCTTAAGTTTGAGTTAGTTTTTACAAATGTATGCAAAATACATAAGAAAAGTTTATGCAATATACATAAAACAAGTTTTAAGACTGTGTATGGCAATAAAATAATCCAGTCTGCATGGGATGTCAGTAAGAAATGACAAATCACAATCTGTTTCGCGACATTTGAATTATATAAACCACATAAGGGCATTTCATGCCTTTTTTCAAACAGAGTGGATTTTAAAATTATGTAATATAAACTAAAATATAACATTTTTGTAAGCATGAAGGGTTTGTAAAATAAGTATAGTCAAAATAAATGGTTTGCACCAAGAAGAGTATAAGATCATGATTCTAATTAAGGTATTATTTCTCATAACAATATTTAAGGTAAGTTTGTATGCATATTAGATAACATATTAAAACTGTCATAGTTTTCAATGTTTACCTTGACATTTGCTAAAGGGGTAGGGAATGTTACCAATTTTCTTCGCGCAACATTCTTGCAAAATAGGCAGATTGGGGGCCATTCTTTTATTATTATGTAGTTTACAATAATATGGTATATGTAATAGTGTACATTGTTACATACCCATATGTTTCGTTATATAATCCAAAATAAGACTACACAGTGTTTGGTAGATACATGAAACAGAAGAAATAAAAACTTAAAATACACAATATTTCATAACGGTGTGCGGAACTATATTTAAAACATCGCCTACATTTTCAGCCAATCAGCATGCAGATAAACTACCCATTAAATGTAAGATTTAACCATTAAGAGCCTGAGTTTATTTCATACTATGTGGTTCAGATCTAGCCCCGCCTTCCGGGCGTTTGTAGAAATCACGTGACACTACTGAATAAACTTGTATGGCGAAAAAAGGCACGGGATTTGTGTGTCTGTACTCAATTATCCATGACGTGCTGGTAGATGTTAAAAGCAATGGAAATGTTGATGTTTTAAGCTAAGAGCATATAGTACATTTTTATTGGTTTAAAAGGGTACTGAACATTAGTGCATCTAATTTTTCAAATATGTATCCCTTCAGGGCATGCAATGCATTTTGCAGGTTTCACACAACCATGTTTAAATACAGATTAAGGTGTAAACTTTTATCAGGGATGGGTACCATTACAATTATAATTTAATTAATTGTAATTAATTACACTTTCATCTAATAATTGAAAATAATATTTAATTGAACCAAAACTCAATTATTTTAATTGTAATTAATTAATTACAAAGCAAAATTTGGCATGTAATTGTCAATTAAATTTAATTATTTTTCGATTATTTGTGTATTGATTGTATTGATCATTGAAAGTTTAATCCCAAGTAGAGAAGAATGCTTCTTGTTCACAGGTATTTATAATCTTTAAGACTTGATAATTGTTAATACACCTTCCACAGTATATATTGATATAGCCTAATGCACATGAATGACACTAAAGTATTTAATTATTTGATTAATGTTCAAAAGAAACATGCCTGAACAGAACAGAACAGAATTTTGACAATTCTGGCAATTTTGTATGGATAAGGGTTCACACTGTATTCACTCACTTTGTAAACTTGATATAAAAATATACAACATTTCTCTCTTCTTACCATAAAGTTGATTAAATAATAAATAATAAAAAAGTTGTGTCACTGGTATTGTTTAAGCACTTTCATCTGCACATAATAAATTATAATTAAACACTTTGTTCAAAATAATTGTAATTAATTAATTACAATCTGAAAATTCATGTGATTGTAATTTAATTGGAAATTTTCAATTAAATTGTAATTAATTAATTACTTTTTAAAATAATGGTACCCATCCCTGACTTTTATACATTAATAACTTCTGTACAGTAGCAAAATTATACATATTCAGGTACTTTAAATATTATTTTCAAACTGAACCAAATTAAATGTGCAAAGGACAGACATGCAAATATA
The DNA here is from genome assembly GCA_027627225.1 of Congeria kusceri. Lineage (NCBI taxonomy): Eukaryota > Metazoa > Mollusca > Bivalvia > Myida > Dreissenidae > Congeria > Congeria kusceri. The sequence continues at coordinate 100,492,995 of CM051024.1, forward strand.
AAAGATGGTTTTACTGCAGAATTCCATAAGCAGTGAGAAATTGATCTGGTAATACCCGTTAATAAAATCTGACAGCAATCCGTCAATTGCCAGTTACATATAATATGGTGTTCAAAAAATATATACATCAATTTTTAATCACCCCTCGTATATAAATGTCATCATACAAAAATGGCTGTATTAAAATATTGGAATTTAAACATGCCAGTAATTTTTTTTTCTCTTTTGTAAGACCCTGCAGGGAATCTGATAATGTTATTATACCATTTACAGATAAAATAATAGAGAAAGATAGAGAAAGATAGGAAAAGAAGCCGGGGTGAAGACGCACCCATTACTTATATTTATATTTGAAAGCTAGCCTTACAGTAATTAATATATAATAAATACTCGGTTTAGAGTGTCCTTTTAATACATGAAGATTTTAAACATTTATGTATTCTCCGTTTATTTTCTACCTGGTCTACATGGAGGGGGGGGGGAAAGGAGCAGGTTGTGCTCTGAATCTAAATTCCCTCAATTAGTCTTGCATCCTGAATTAAGTTTGTATCCTGCATCAAATTTAAATTTCTACTTTAAGATAAGTATAAGCTTCTTGAAGTACTTTTCGTTAACATTGTTCTAAACAACACCTAAATGAATGAACAATGAATCTCAACCATGTTTCCACTAAAATGTGGCCGCGTTTGAAATGATCCTGTGCTGTTGGTAATGAGCAAGTTACCACTAAAATGTGGCCGCTTGAAATTATCATGTGCTGTTGATAATCAGCATGTTACCACTAAAATGTGGCCGCTTGAAATTATCCTGTGCTGTTGGTAATCAGAATGTTATCCTGTGCTGCTGGTAATCAGCATGTTACCACTAAAATGTGGCCGCTTGAAATTATCCTGTGCTGTTGGTAATCAGAATGTTAACACTAAAATGTGGCCACTTGAAATTATCCTGTGCTGTTGGTAATCAGCATGTTTCCACAAAAATTTGGCCTTTTGAAATTATCCTGTGCTGTTGGTAATCAGCACGTTACTACTAACATGTGGCCATTTGAAATTATCCTGCACTGTTGGTAATCAGCATGCAGTGTTTTTTTCTCTGTGATTTGTGAATATGCCCTTTTCTGTGAAATTGTGAAAAATGCGTCGTAAAACCCCAAAATTGTGAAAAGAGGGAAATACAAACTACATGTAGTATCAAATAATAACTAGTGATTTTGTTGTATTTAATCACACTTAAAGTACAAACACATTATATTAAAGTGTGATCTTAACATTCATAAAACCTTACCATGAAACATTCCAGTCAAATTTCTCTCTTTTGCAGATTTGATATTGTCAATTATTCTTTACATTAGCAAAATGTCCAATGGCTTCACTTGAGTCAGACACAAGAGTCAATAGAAATGTCACATGATTGAGATGTAAACGGCTCATTAAGGGACAAAACAGGGGTTTCATCAATGTTATTTTTGTCACCACTATCAGTATGTGACTCTGACTAACTTGCACTCGTTACTGTCAGTAAATCTACTTGTGAAGGCACTAAAGTTGAAACTGTTGAACTGCAGCACAAATTGTCTTCGGGGGCTTCACTTACTATTTTCTCGCTTAAAATTGCCTGTTTGAAACGATGACTCCTGTAAGATAAGCTTGTCTTTTTATAAAAAAAAATTTCACATAGTACTGAGAGTTTCGTGAAAAATGCATTGAGATTACTTTTTTTTTTAAAAACAAGAAGAAAATAATCTGCAGCGTTTACACTTTAAAAATCCTTCAAACGATTGATTCAATACAGATTATAACCCAATGAGCGTTTACAATGACCCCAATGAGCACATGTTTCACTAACCGACTGGTTCACGAAAATATCGATAAAACGTGACACGAGTCCTGTTAAAATCTAGTAACCTTTCAAAGCGTTGTAGACATAAAACAACAACTGAAATGTTATCATGTGTAAACAAAATTCAGAAAAATAATTAAGATTTCATATTTTTTTTATCCACGTTTCCATTTGTGAATTTTCGGGCCAAAAATTGTGAAAAAAGTATACTTTTTGGCTTTGTGAATGGTACCGAATATCGGCATGAAAATGAGGCAAAAAAAACGCCGGCATGTTACCACTAAAATTTGGCCATTTGAAATTATCCTGCGCTGTTGGTAATCAGCATGTTACCACTAAAATTTGACCATTTGAAATTATCCTGTGCTGTTGGTAATCAGCATGTTACCACTAAAGTTTGGTTGTTTGAAATTATCCTGTGCTGTTGGTAATCAGCATGTTACCACTAAAATTTGGTTGCTTGAAATTATTCTGTGCTGTCTGTAATCTAAATCACCACAAAAATCTGATCATTTGTTCATTAACCCATTTCCAACCTTCCTAGAAAATTTCATGCATATCTGTTCAAAACTTCTTGCTTAAAAATGCAGACAGACAGAGAGACAGACTAACGCAGACAAAGACAGACAGACATACAGACACAGACTAACACATACAGAGACAGACAGACATACAGACAGACAAGACAGACAGACAAATGCTGGCAAAAACATAACCTACACGGTGGAGGTAAAAAAATTAAGATTGATATTTCTTGTACCAAAGTCTACAAAACTGAACATGACACTTAAAATGTGTTTTATGCTTTATATACACCATACATCTGACTGCAGTTCATTTTGATTTATTTGGCCCATAAACATATAAATCTTAACATAAGTGAATGTTAATTGAGTGCTGTGGCGTTTTGAACAAAACATGAAATTGCCGTATGAAATATTATGTCCAAATAACTTTCAAGAGAACAAAAACAATTGTAACATTTATAATATTTTTTGGGTGAATAACATTATAATAATCACCATGTAGCTTTTTCATTAAGTCACAATACACTTTATGTTGTAATATTTTTTTGGTGAATAACAAAATAATAATCATCAGGTAGCTTTTTCATTAAGTCACAATATACTTTATGTTGGAAGAAGCATTAATTAACATTATAAAGTTATTTTGATTATTTTCAAAAGAATGGAAATACTTTTTGCAAAGAACCTCTCTTTTTGGTAAAAAAGTAACTAAAACATGCATTGTTTTGGTCACAAAAAATCGGATGAAAAGACTTTTAAAGGGGTATACTGACAGTATTTCCTGTAAAAACTATGTAAAAACTAGACATCTATTAAAACCAGGTATATTCCCTTTGTTTATGAATATATTTTTCTGGTAGCAATAATAACTGATGGAATCGATAAGAAAAAAATATATACAATGCCAAAAATTTGTTTTTCGATACACGGTTATATCAGGATTCAACTCACACCTACAAAATCCTGCACTTCAATGAAAATTTCCCATGCTACATTACAGTTATTAACAGTGCGCATGCGCATAGCGGTTCTTCATGCATATTTCATTTACATCAGTTTTACTACTACTACTCATTTTCCCGTGCCCACGAAAGAAAGTGTCACGGTGACAACTTTAAAAAACACCATTTTACAGTTTGTTTATAAAACAAGACCCATGTGTTAAGCAGTCAATTAATAAATACTTCTTAAAATATAATTTTATTTTTGAAAAAATTATACTGCATGAGCCGTCGATATGCCTCTTTAACCCCAGTATATAGTAGATTGTTCTACATTTCAACAATAGTATGAATTTAACATTATAATAGTACTGTAAATAGTATCTTCAATTTCTAATTCCTAATAAAATCTTTTATTTAATGCAAAGTAGTGAAATATAGAAAAATATCAGTGGGATATATCCCTATATCACTCACAGTGATGGACTACTTTTTTAAATTTTATTTGATTTGAACAATATTTAATTGTAGGTGTTGCCACCATTTATCATACAGAATTACCAAAAAAGAAAAGTAGTGAAGATTAATAACACCAAATGTTAAGAATACCTCTCTGATATATTGAAGTGTCTTTCCTTTTATTTTGTCTTTGATTTTCCTCAGTCGTATTGAGCCAAGGAGACAAGAACAGACAATGCCCTGCGGGTACAAGTTTTACCCACAAGGCATTGGAGCTTGTCATCTTGGTCCAAATTTAATTTTAGCATTCAAAGTATTTATTTTATCCTTTGCACTTGATTCATACCAGCATAGATCTATTACATGTGCACTTGTTGTTTACTGTTGCTATGAATAGTAGTCTCCCTTTGTTTACATAATTGTTGTATTGCCCGTTTTCCAATTCCACACGAATCCAGTGTACCCTTAAGTAATAACTTGTGTTCATTAAGCACATAATTATATTGTTTTGTGTGTATTAAGATTTTATATCCAGTAACCACTCTTAAGTATTTAAGTATCCAATGTGTGTTCTTGTAAGTAGTGAAACTGTGTTCAGCGTTTAATACTCCGCCATCTCGTTTTCTTCAAATTCTTGACCGACTTTTAATCCAACTGTGTTGTGAAGTCCGAATAATTAATATAGAAAACACTTTATACGTATAAGTATTAAATTTCAGAACACTCCTAACAGTACATCTTTTGTTGTTTTACATTTTAATGCGCATCTACGAGTTTAATCAGCTTAAATTGCTTGCGAAAACACATGTGCGTTTGAATGTTGTGACTGTTAATTATTGATTATATAATAACACCTATGCACACGCTATTTTTAGAAAACTAAATTTTGGAGAACTGAACGCACTTTCACTTTCAACTTGTACTTTTATCATAAATATATTTAAAGCTAGCAGTGTGTGTTAACTTTTTAATTTAAAAGCTGACCATTATTCAACGACTACGAGTATCCAATTGTATTTAAACTTAAATAAATTTTGAAACACGGATTCTGCATTGTCAATGAATATACTGTGTAGTATAGACTTTCCCACTGTAAACACGCTGCCGTGATAATGCTTTGAGTAAAAAATATTTGAGATTTAAGTTGCTTAACTAGATCTAATCCGCGGCACATTTGATCGTAATCCAAGATGGTGCTGGAATGTTTATTACTTATCCCGATTACTACGTATTATAGAGAAAATAGTGCGGACGTAACATTGTAAATATCGTGTTGAAAATCCCCTAAATACAAATCAAACGTAAAGAATATTCAAATAGCATTTAAATAAAAAGAAAATTTCTTTGTTTTCAGTGTGATAACACGTGATTTCGTCACCGGAAAGGGAGACAATATACATAGTTTCACTCGTGAAAGCGCTCGTGAAAATATTAATTGTCTCCCTTTCCGGTGACAATATCACGCGTTATCACACCGAAAACAAACAAATATCCTCTATATCTTATGCCATATATTTACCAAAGTATATGAATTTTGCACAAAATAAACAGATTCTAAACAGTATCAAGCTTTGTTTGCGATCACATGTTTACCACCCACCTGAAATGAAAATAATTCCTTTAAAACTGTATCATCCTTACAATCGTTTAAAACTGTATCATCCTTACAATCCTTTAAAACTGTATCATCCTTACAATCCTTTAAAACTGTATCATTCTTACAATCCTTTAAAACTGTATCATCCTTATAACCCTTTAAAACTGTATCATCCTTACAATCCTTTAAAACTGTATCACCCTTACAATCCTTTAAAACTGTATCATCCTTACAATCCTTTAAAACTGTATCATCCGTACAATCCTTTAAAATTGTATCATCCTTACAATCCTTTAAAACTGTATCATCCTTACAATCCTTTAAAACTGTATCATCCTTACAATCCTTTAAAACTGTACCATCCTTACAATCCTTTAAAACTGTATCATCCTTACAATCCTTTAAAACTGTATCATTATTACAATCCTTTAAAACTGTATCATCCTTACAATCCTTTAAAACTGTATCATCCTTACAATCCGTTAACATTGAGTTACAGACAATCTTCTTAAGAATTCAGCTTTATTGAGCAATATCTAATAACAATTATACTGGCGCAGTGCCTAAATCCGCCACATTTGGGGGGTATTTTTACGATATATTGAAAAGGTTTAATGTGCATTTGCTGGCGTGTTTTGGATACATTTCAAATACTTTTATAATGAAAAATATTTATAGAGATTGAAGGCCTAAACAGTGTAAAAAAATGAGCGCGGGAATGCCTAAATCCGCCACCCCTCTTAAAAATTTTCAAACTGCTCGAAAATAATAATGTTTTATGAATTCTGTATTCAAAACAACTTCTTTTGAATCCTATTGACAAAACTCCCACTTTTGTTTATTAAAGGTTTATTTTCTAGTGTTTTAAAAAAAACACGGTGATCCGAAGTTGCTTGGTGAAAATCGTAGATCAGGAACCGTGACATGCTTATTCCACATTTGACTATTGTTCTTATTAATTTTCTATATTAAGCAGCTTGTTGTCTTTTGTTAATACAATATTTCAATTTCTTCCCAATTGTTGTATATTCAGTGTATACAGTGTGTAGCCAATGAAACTCTTATCAGTAAATATCTGGAATGACCTATATATGATAAGCCCTCTCCAATAGCAGTAGCTTCCTTCTATTAGTCTCTGTACTTGGAGTAACATGCCTATGTGTGAATGCTTATAATAAATGTTGTCAACTGATTTATAACTGTGTTATTAATTAGAATAATTAAAGAACACAACATGGTGTCAGAAGTGGATGAGTTCTATTGGATTACAATAATTCGTAGGACATATACTAAACTTTCCAGAAATGGCGGAACATTTGCCAGTGCCAGAGAAGCTTTGCCAGTGCCAGAGAAGCTTTGCAAGTGCCAGAGAAGCTTTGCCAGTGCCAGAGAAGCTTTGCCAGTGCCAGAGAAGCTTTCGATGGATGGACATTTGAAAGAAAATTTCAGAAAATTCAAACAGCAATTTGAATTATACTCAAAAGCAACTGGACTTAAACGAAACGGCGACGATATTGAATCCTCTACATTGTTGACAATCGTTGGCAGTGAAGCCTTAGAAGTGTACAATACATTTAATTGGCTTGAAGACGGTGATGCAGCAGGGGACAATATAAAAGTGGACAAAATTATCCATAAGTTCCAGGAATACTGCAGTCCAAGAAGAAATGTTACATTTGAGAGACACGTGTTCAATACTAGAGTCCAAAAAGTAAGTGAAACAATTGACAGTTATGTCACAGAGCTAAAGATATTAGCTAACACGTGCGAGTATGGAGAGCTGACTGAATCTATAATACGGGACAGAATAGTTTGTGGTGTAAACAACAATGAAGTCAGATTACGCTTGCTAAGGGAGCATGAACTTACTCTACAGACGGCAATGGACATATGTCGTGCATCAGAGGAGTCCCAGGAACAAGTGAAATGCATGGCCAGTGGTACAATACCAGAAGAGCCAGTGAATGCCATGAGAGGCAAAACAAAGAAACAAAAAGAAAAGTTTAAACCACGGAAACAAAACACAACTAGTGAAAAATGTGGAAAATGTGGAACTTCACACCCTCTAAGACAATGTCCTGCATATGGCAAGGTATGCCATAGATGTGGCATAAAGAACCACTTCAAGAAAAGGTGCAGAGGGAAACAAGGAAAAGTGCATTTGATTGACAATGACAGTGACAGTGACTATCTGAGTATGCTATATGACTCAGTGAATGCAATGAACAGTGATTGGATGGTTGGATGTACAATCAATTATAACAAAATATATGTTTTGGTTGACACTGGAGCCACATGTAATGTCATCAGCAAGAAGGTACTGAAGAAATTGAAAATAAAAGCTGAACTGGATGAATCAAAAGTGATGCTGAGATCATACAGAGGACATTCTATTAAACCTATGGGATCACTGATACTTAAATGTACAATTAACAACAAAGTAATGCCTGTCAAATTTCAAGTTGTTCATGAAAAACGCCAAACAATTCTTGGAAGAGATGCATGCTTGAAATTTGGATTTATCAAAAAGCTATTTCCAGTCGATCAAGAAGAACCCCAAGACTTAATTAGCAAATACAAAGATGTGTTTGAAGGAATTGGATGTCTACCAGGGAAACACACTATAAAAGTAGATCCGAATGTTGAACCTGTAGTTACACACACCAAGAAAAGTACCATTGAAGTTACAGGAAAAAGTGAAAGCAGAATTGCGACGAATGTAACAGGAAAATATCATTGTTCAACAGATTGGGTCAGTAGTATGGTGACAGTTGTAAAGCCTGATGGTTCAGTTAGAATATGTCTAGACCCAAACGATCTAAACAAAGCTGTCAAACGTCAACATTATCCACTGAAAACGGTTGAAGAAGTCATTTCCAAGATGCCTGGAGCACAGTACTTCAGCAAACTTGACGCCAAATCGTCATTTTGGCAAATTGAATTGGATGAAGCTAGTTCAAAGTTGTGTACTTTCAATTCTATAAATGGACGCTACCGTTTCAGAAGACTACCATTTGGTATTCACAGTGCAAGTGAAGTCATGCAAATGGAAATGTCATTCATGTTTGAGGACATAGATGGGGTGACATTTTGGTGACAGGAAGAACACTAGATGAACATGATAAACGTCTCGAAATGGTGCTAAAAAGAGCACTCGAAAACAACCTGAAGCTGAACAAAGAAAAATGTCAGCTGAGGCAAACGGAAGTGCCGTACGTTGGTCATCTGTTAATAAAAAATGGAGTGAAAGCAGACCCTGACAAGGTCAAGGCTGTATTAAAAATGTCTGCACCTGGAAACAAGAAGGAATTAATGACATTCTTAGCATTTATTCAGTATTTGGCAAAATTCTTACCAAATCTGTCAGATAAATCAGCAAATCTCAGAACGTTGCTGAAGAAAGATGTTGCATTTGAATGCGGACATGAACAACAGAAGAGTTTTGAAGAGCTCAAAACATTGGTTACAAATACACCAGTCCTGCAATATTTTGACAGTGAAAAGCCTATAATGCTTACAGTAGACAGTAGTTCAAAAGCATTGGGTGCAGCTATTGTTCAAAATGGGAAACCAGTGGCATATGCGTCCCAAGCACTCACTCCAACACAACAACGGTACATTCAAATTGACAAAGAAACACTTGCGATTCTCTTTGGAGTAAAGAAATTCAGACAATTTGTATATGGACAACATGTTAAAGTTGAGAGTGATCACAAGCCTCTTCAAACTGTGTTCAAACGGGGAATACATGAAAATCTGATAAGACTTCAAAGAATGCTTCTTGAACTGTCAGAATATGATTTAGATGTACAATATAAACCAGGAAAAACAATGTATTTAGCTGACACACTCTCGAGAAACTACCTATCCGAAGAATCTGAGCCATTGTTGAAAGAAGAATACAAAATAGCAGGAATACAAGAATTTATTGCAATGTCACAAGAACAATGCATGGAAATAAAGAATGCAACAGAAAATGACAGGGAAATGAATCTACTGAAAGAAATGGTCATAAATGGTTGGCCTGAAAATCGTCGTGATGTTCCAGATGAAAAAAAAATGTACTGGAATTGTAAAGATGAAATCATGATCATTGACAATGTGCTAATGAAAGGAAATAAGTTGCTGACTCCAAGGGCACTACGAGGAAAGATGTTGGACTATATACATGAGTCACACCTCGGAATTGTCAAATGTAAATCACTTGCAATCGGAAGTATGTATTGGCCCGGAATAAATGCTTCTATAGAAGATAAAATCGGCAAATGTGTTGTGTGTGCTCAAAATCGAGCTCAGAATCCCAGGGAACCGATGGTGAAAATGGACCTACCAGATAGGCCATATGAACGTATCAGCATTGATGTTTTTGAGTCAAAAGGTCGACAGTATTTGCTGTCAGTGGACTATTACTCAAAATGGCCAGAAGTATCAAAATTAGACAATCTGACAAGCAGAAATGTCATAGGATACTTAAAAGCGCTTATAACCAAATATGGAATACCATCAGAAATTGTGTCGGACAATGCGAGATATTTTGTAAGTGCTGAATTTCATCAATTCACAAAAGAATATGGGATGAAACACACAACGTCAAGTCCATACCACTACCAGTCACATGGTCAAGTTGAAAGAATGGTGAGGACTGTTAAGAATATGTTGAAAAAAGCAGCAGATCCATATATGGCTATGCTTAACTTCAGAAACACAGCCATAGAGGGTATTAGACTATCACGAGCTCAAATGCTAATGGGAAGGTCGCTGAAAACAAAATTACCTGTTGCCAAAGAACTGATAACACCAAAAGACAATGAAATCATTAAATCAAAATTACAACAAAAACAAGACAATAGAAAGAAAAGCTATGACAAACACGCTGGAAATAATTTAAGACCTCTACAATCGGGAGAAAACATTATGTTCAGACATAACAATACATGGAACAGTGGTATAATACATAAATACCATGAACTACCCAGGTCATACATCATCAAAACTCCAAATGGGAAGTATTACTGCAGAAACAGGCGACAGATAAGACCAACAAAAGCCCCTCCCATCAACGTTCCAAGATTACCAGAGGACATACCATTTCCACTGGACACAGTTTCTACAAACATAGAACAACAACAAACGACAGAAAAGCGTCAACAAGAACAGCCACCACAATCCATGGAGCCACCACCACCACCACAACAACAGCAGCAGCATCAATCACCTAGACGTAGTCAACGGGAAAGGAAACCACCTAAATACCTACAGGATTATAAAATATGACAGAAAAAAGTGTTTCATTAAAGTGTTAAAAAGTGTTACATTTTGCTGGCACAATAATCCAGCATTTCATTTATATTATCAGTGTTAATTTGGTGAAAATTGATAAATTAATGTTTATTCATTATTTGGAAAACATAGGAAAAAACTCAAGTTTGGATTTACTGTATTAATGTTATATCAATGTAAGGCTAGCTGTGTATTCATTTATCCATTAGTGTGGAATGTAAAGCAATTTCTGGTACAGGAAATCTTGGATTCTTGTAAATAGTTGTAAAAGAATGTTTGATTGTGTTTGACTGACATTTCCTGATAATTATCAAATTCACACATGTTCCAGTAAACTAAGGCCAGGATTAAATCTGAAACTAACAAACTGTAACTGATAACATCAGACTTGCTCAATTAGAACTGACCTGGCAGGGACTTCCAACAGTGTGTTAATTGGATAATAAACTCCTGGGAAAGTTGATCACTTGGACAGATAACCTGTATGATTTTTCAAATGGTTTCACAGACATTTGGAATAATTAGAGACAACATATCATTGATTACTATTAATAAGTTTGATGATTTATAATAATAATTATAATAATTATTTTAAAAGAAGAGGGATGTTGTATATTCAGTGTGTACAGTGTGTAGCCACTGAAACTCTTTATCAGTAAATACCTGGAATGACCTATATATGATAAGCCCTCTCTGATAGCAGTAGCTTCATTCTATTAGTCTCTGTACTTGGAGTAACATGCCTATGTGTGAATGCTTATAATAAATGTTGTCAACTGATTTAAAACTGTGTTATTAATTAGAATAATTAAAGAACACAACACCAATACTCATTTGTTTTTATACAAATAGCTCTGAAACTGAGGCCCTGCGTGCATGTGGGACAAATAATGAGGGTTTTGAGTAGTGAGATATTTGGGCTCTTAATATGCATTTTTTTCCGCATTTTATTGTATGTAATGCCAATTAATACTGGTTTGTATGCTGCACATGCTCATATGGACATAATATTAAAACACCATAATTTAATTTTTTAATGGACACCATGCGGGGCCTCAAAACTGCGCATGCGCAGTATGAAATAGATTCCTAGCATGCAGTTTGTTTGCATTTAGGGGTTATGTACAAAATAATTGGATTCCATATTTATTTTAGCAAAATCAAGATGAAAACTCGTCAGCATTGTCAAGGAAAAGTATCTGATTGACTGAGATCAACAAAACAGAAATCGCCGGTAAAAAAACGCTTATTCGGATGGGGTGGCGGATTTAGGCAAGTGGCGGATTTAGGCACTGCGCCAGTATCCCCCAAAACGAAATTGAATGTGAATATCCTGTTCAAATTGGCAAATAGTTTTATTTACAGGCCTTGCTTTTTGAGTGAATGCTTGAAGGGACTTGTTCACATATTTTATTTTTTTAAATGTCATTAAACCTCTCAACTGGAACAATTAAACATGATAGAACTAAAAAATAGCTAAAGTATTATAACAAAAAGCATACAAAAACTCAGAGAACAAAATTTTGGTTCCACTGGGGTTTGAATCTCATACCTCAGGATCCAAAGTCTGATGTGCTAACCTCTTGGCCATTCTAATTTTAATATTCTGATCTCATTTTTTACTTCATGTAAATGATTCGCATGTTATCAACAATTACAATGAAAACAACAAATACACCAAATTATTAAATCACGTCGCATTACCAACGCTTTGTAATTAAATCCATTTGCACGGATGATTACCAATTTCCAGTATATTTCTATGTCAGTATTGCTATTTCGCTCGTTTATAAACACTGTTCATTTATTTATGAATTCTTTTGCAAGAAGTTTAAAAATTGTCAATTTGTCAATCTGTGAACAAGTCCCTTTAAACAAAAAAACTATTCCAAGAAAGAAAACAGGGCCCTCGATCTGCCTATGATTGGTACATAGGTTGATTTGTTATTTGGTTGTTAGGTTGACCAGTATGTTGGTTGGTAGGTTGGATGGTTGTTTGGATGGACATTTAGTAAGTTGGTTGGTTAAATGGTTGCTTGGTTTTGTTAAAGTCGGTGTTAAGTTGTTTTGGTTGCTTGGTTGGCCAGTTTGCTGGTTAGCTGGGTTGGTTTTGTTTTACGGTTGGTTGATTATTAGGTCAACCTCAACAGTCAGTAAAAATTCGTCTTTATAATAAATATGTTATATAGATGTTATAAAGTTATACATAAACTTTCATACACATGTGTTTATAATATGAATTGCATTTATAACTCCTACAGACTGAAGTTAAAGTGCATGCAGCTAAAATACAAGTTTGCTGATGAGCAGTTGGCCCCGCCCTTATATTTCGTTTCAGTTTCATTTCGTCATTTTCTGTGAATGAACTATTTTTAGATTCCACGTAAATCCGCTATCAGTTCAAGTCCGTACAAAACATTCTAATTATACTACTCTGACTGTATTTCCCTACAAAATGGAGTTTTATACAATTAACAATCATTACATAATTAATGAATACCAGTTAAGTACTTTAACACATTGATATAACGATTTCATGTTTACACTTTCGTCAACTTTTAAAAGTTCACGTAAACACGTCAAGTAACTTGAAGTAAGTTAACATGGTTAATAACCAACAGAAATCAGACGTTTAAACTTATTTATAAATGTTGTTAAACTGTCTAGAATAATAGAACAGATGAAATATAACTTACCAATACATAATTGAGTATTTCTTCTCAGTGACAACTATTGTTAATCCAGCACAAAAACAGTTATTGTTTGTACAACAATTAGCGACTAACAAGCTGTATAAATAGAGAATCAAAAACACGGTTTAGAACATACTACGGCGAAGTCAGTAGGAGGTTAATAAACTCGCTTGGGCTACTCAACTAACCGCGCGTTGAATTTATGTTAGAATATCGAGTGTTATCCTGTCTTGTCGTAAAAAATAAGAAAAACTTGCTTATCTAATCAGGTCGTATTCGTCCGTTTCACAATGTGTATACTGTTTGACCGTCCGTCCATCTATTTCACAGTGTGTACTGTTTTACCGTCCGTCCGTCCGTCCGTCTATTTCACATTGTGTACTGTTTTACTGCCCGTCCGTCTAGTTCACAATCACGTTGCGGATCCGAGGTCTGATGTTAACGCACTGGCTTCAAAACCCAGGGGTCGCTGTACACACAATCACCGTAAGTGTACTGTTTTACGGCCCGTACGTCTATTGCACAATGTTTTTTACTGTTTTACCGTCTGTCCTTCCAGCTATTTCACAATGTGTGTAGTGTTTTACCGCATATTCTTCTATTTCGCAATTTATATACATACCGTTTTACCGATAGTCTGTACGGCTATTTCGCAATATGTGTACTGTTTCATCGCACGTCCGATTCTTTCACAGTATAACCGTTTTTTCGTATATTTCACAATGTGTACTGTTTTATTGTCCGTAACTCTATTCACAATGTGTGTTCTGTTTAACCATCCTTCCAACTATTTCACTTTGTGTTACGGTAAACTTAGTTACCAAACATCGTTCGTAAAATGTGTCGAGTTAGTTATTTTTAATAAATATGTATATTTACAATGTATATATAAGTTTTTGCTTATTCAATAAATAAGTATGTATCTGCTCTTGTTTTAGCATACCGTAGATATAAATTATTTCCTGTAAATCTTTTAGAATTTGCATTTGGGATAAATATCAATATTTAGTCCATTTTCTAACTTAATTTTTATACAACACCATGCATAAAGAAAACTGACATTTATAAGTGTACAAATGTGTACAGAAAATACAAGCCATATACATGTACTATAATCGGACCAAGATAAATATGCCTGCCTAGTTATAGTAACAAAACATACACAACCGAAGTTGAGCGGTCACAATGACTGGTAAATTCACATTCAATATCTATATTTTCGAAATTGTGCTACCGAGGTATTCGTGGCGCAACAGGTAACGTGTCGGGTTTGTAATACTGACAAAGTAACTGCGTTTGAATCACGGTCGGAACATTCCTGTCAACTCTTTTTTTTCATCACAATTTCATATTATATGCATAAAATTTTCCATTAATCAGTTGGATTCCTTTCTGTATTCGGTAACTTTGATAGAGTGCTAATATTTTTGTTTTAATCCAGTAACGTTGTTTTGAAATTACTTTTATCCTTACACGATTAATCATACGAACAGAAATTTAAAAAGGAAAACCTCTTCCATCCGAAAACTTTTGGTGCGATGGAAAAATATCATAATTAAAAAAGATATAGCGCTTGTAGATTGAAAAGAAAAACTGTAGCATACGATGCGTTTGAACTCGTGACCGCAACATTTTTATCATACTGCTGTGCAACCAGTAGACTGTTACGCTACCGCTGCACTAGCAATGCAATCGAATAATAAACGATGGTGGAAAATACACACCAAACCAATATTCAATAAAGGTCAATGTTTATTGACAGTTACTATTTTAGGCCGGCCAAATTAAGTTGGTCGAACTATACAAGCACTAAACAAACCTAAATCAAATGCTATTTATACCAGTACTAGCATAGTAAATGTCTGTAGCAAAAATAGTGAGACATGTACATGTATTTTAATGGGGGTTTTGTTGTTACTGACTTGTTCAGCCATACATGTATTAGTGGATATGTAAATAATACTATATAATAACCAATCGTCATACATTGTTTATAGGATTACTTGTGCATATTTCTCAATAAAATGATTGTAGTTTGTAGGAATGTGACAAAAATCGTTTAAGATAATCCTTTTATTTATTTTAATACGAATTTTCACAAATATCATTTACAGACAAACTCCGGTTTAAGAATTTAGAAAACACAGTTAATGCTAACATTTAAACTGACAGTTTTTTTCTGGAACCGTTTCACATACCTTTCAACTGTGTTGTTTTCAGTATTATGTAACAACTGTTTACTAATTAACATGTTGGTATAATATAATCAAAACGCCGACAGCGTAGAGAGACTATTGGCGACAAAAGAAACTAAAATCATGTGAATAATTGGTGAATTTTTGCTAAAAAGGAAACATTCGTTTGAATGAATGTCCCACCGTTCCTACTGGCTAATATGGCTTCTTATTCTATAGTATACGATATACATAATATCATAATACAAAGTTATTTATAAAACTCGAACAAGCTAATGCAAACGGAATTATACACGCCGGTTAACAAGTCAACGAGCCATGCAGAATAACCGATAGTGATAGTTAGGAGCATTGATTGTTAGTGATTCGTAACCGACAAAAGTCTTTCAATTTTCCATACTACAGTTTAAAAATACATGAATTTGTTGTCAAAATATTCAGAATAAGAATCAGTAACAAAAAGTAACACGTTTTCAACGAGTCAAAAATAACCGATGTAGCGCATTAATGTAGTGGTCTTATTCTAGGACAACCAGGCGAATATTTTAGTTACGGTACATTCAAGTAAATTCCGGAAATAGGGATAATATTAATTTGACGTAACATTTTAATAAATAAACTTTTTTAGAAAATGTAATTGTAATAAATCACGTGATATACACATTATAATACACATATATTATGTTAAATAATTAAAAGGTAAGAAAACATTCGTTATTTGTGCTGTTTTCAAGAAGGCCCTATTCAGGTTTCGATTTACTGACTCGTAGCCTGCAAAGAAAAGAAGTAGTTTTCCGCGATACCTGTTTGGAAATTACCCTCTCAAAAGACCGTTGGCTTCCTTCAGTCTAAAAAGTAAATTTTATCTTGGCATTTCCATGTGACAGACAAAATGTATTGTACATTACGATTAGGTAAACACACGTTGCACTCAAACACTCTGTTCGAGGGCCGACACGACGAATCAGTTGCCATTCACACCAGTCACACTCCACTAGCCTGGCGAGCACTCGACCGTATTAAGAGACCGCGCTCTCTAACCCTTTTATACAATTAAAACACTAACAATCAGGCTTTAACAATCATTCGTTAAGAGTGTAAGATAAACCGCCACAGATCAAGTAGGACTTCAAACAATTTATTCTTTATTAATTACTAAACTTGTAGTTGGTAAGAGACCCATGGTCAAATATTACATGTAAAATTGGTACATGTAAAATGTACAGCAACGTTGGTTTATATTTGATCGCCAATTGCGCGAATGACTGATAGCTACATGGTAATGTAAACAAGATAATGTGAAAAAACACGCCAGCATGCAATTTACAAATGACATTATAATAGCCCGCTGAAAAAAACACGCCAGCATGTAATTTACTAATGACATTGGCGCGCTGAAATAATGAATGCCTTAAATACAATAAGTGGGATAACATGCTTTGGTTGTCATAATCGAGGTGTATTTTGACAGCGACATATGAACTACAACCATATAAACTCGACATAACATGTAGAAAACTTTACCGTACATGGCAGCCAACATTTTTGCCGTAGACGTCAGCGCTTATGCCTATAGATCATTCAAAATATATTTCGCAACAACGATCTGTATTCATCCGCCAAAAGATGATACGAACAAATGCGTTTGAACTTTTAGATTGTTTTAATACGCTAATACGATGCGGCTGAATATACTAATATACAAGATTAATGAATTTTAATGTATTTAAGGGTTTCTAAAAAATACGCATTTTAATGTCGTACGTTTGATTAAGTGATTCCTCATCGGAGTGAACACAGCCAACATTGGAGAAATATACCTGAAACATGGTCTACATGTATATTTGAACTGAAATAGTCTACATTTGGAGAAATGTACCCGAAACATAGTCTACATGTATATTTCAACTGACATAGTCTAAATTTGGTTAACTATGCTCGAAACATAGTCTACATGTATATTTCAACTAGCATAGTCTGCATTTGGAGAAAAGTACCCAAAACATAGTCTACATGTATATTTTAACTAACATATTTTAGTCTAAATTTGGCGAACTATACCCAAACCATACATGTATATTTGAACTAGTATAGTATACATTTGGAGAAATGTACCCGAAACATAGTTTACATGTATATTTAACTAGCATAGTCTACATTTGGAGAAATATACACGATACAAAGTCTACATTTGGAGAAATGTACCCGAAACATAGTCTACATGTATATTTGAGCTGACATAGTTTACATTTGAAAAAATATACCTAATACATAGTCAACATATACATGTATATTTGAACTGACATAGTCTACATTTGGAGAAATTTACTCGAAACATAGTCTACATGTATATTTGAACTGACATTGTCTACATTTGGAGAAATGTACCCGACACCGAAGAGTTACGAATGCTTTGTTGCACTCTTTCATGGGCTTAAAACACTGTATTTGCGTCTTTTTGTCGTCGCGAATATGAACGTCGCGTTTAAAATGTCAAGTGCCGTTGTTCAGAGCACCCATTACGTGCTTTGCGGACTCACATTGTTTGTTTTTGAAACCGGATGTAAACAAATAGCACCAGGGTGTAAATTATATTTTTCTTTCAGCGGGGTTCTCCGTAAGCTAAACAGAAAGAGGAAGTTCCAAAATGAGGTATTGCGAATAATATCATAACAATGAATAAGGCGATCGTTACATGTATGTGCGAATGCCAAAGACAGTCTTAGCCCACATTCCGTTGATTAGGAACAGCATGAATTAACGAACTTTGCAAACATTCCTTCTATTGATTGACAAAGACCCATGAACACTGTTTAGATCTAAGTAGACTACGAACGTTTTAAGGATTGAATTAAATAAATATACGATTGTAGCAAACCTTGTATAAATATACGATTGTAGCAAACCCTGTATAAATATACGATTGTAGCAAACCTTGTATAAATATACGATTGTAGCGAACCTTGTACAAATATACGATTGTAGAGAACCTTGTATAAATATACGATTGTAGCGAACCTTGTGTAAATATACGATTGTAGCGAACCTTGTATAAATATACGATTGTAGCGAACCTTGTATAAATATACGATTGTAGCAAACCTTGTATAAATATACGATTGTAGCAAACCTTGTATAAATATACTATTGTAGCAAACCTTGTATACATATACGATTGTTGCAAACCTTGTATAAATATACGATTGTAGCAAACCTTGAATAAATATACGATTGTAGCAAACCTTGTATAAATATACGATTGTAGCAAACCTTGTATAAATATAATAAGCTGTTTTTTGATTTGATAACATTGGATTGTATTTTCTTACAAAAACTTTTGCTTGATAGATTGGAATGGTATCTATTTCTTTTTGCAAACATAGATTGAATGCATACGATGATTGTGCAACCTTTTCAAGAAAAAATTGATACTGACCAAGGTGGCAAACTTTCCGGAAATTGAAATCCATAGAATATGTTTGCAAACATTTCTTCAATTGAAATGGATAGAATGTTGTTGTTTTTTTTTGCAAATTGAAATTTATAGGATGTTTTTGCAAACTTCATTAAAATGAAATTCATATAATGTTTTTGCAAACTTTACTTTAATTGAAATCCAATTTTTTTTTCGGAATTACGAAATGTCTTTCGTAAAAAACGTAATCATATTTCGTAAAAACGTAATCATATTTCGTAATTACGAAATGTTATTGCGTATTAACGTAATAATATTTCGTTTAAACGTAAAAGTATTTTGTTTAAACGTAATAATATTTCGTTTAAACGTAATGTTATTTCGTAATTACGAAAGGTATTTCGTATAAACGTTATATTAAATCGTAATTACGAAATACTATAACGTTTTTTTCGAAATGAGATTAGCCCTATACTTTTATTGCGTATTAACGAAAAAGCATTACGTTTTTAGATTTTATATTAACGAAAAAACATTGCGTTTAAACGAAATAATGTTGCGTTTTAACTAAATAATACTACGTTTTTACGAAATACACAGGTAATATTACGTTTTTACGAAATATTATTACGTTTTTACGAAAAAATATTACGTTTAAACGAAATGTTATTACGTTTTTACGAATACTGGTACGTTTTTACGAAAAACATTTCGTTTTTTACGAAATAATATTGCGTTTTTTCGAAATACATTTCGTAATTACGTAATAAGCAAAAATTAATATGTTTAGAAATAAAAGTGTATAATGTCACGTTTGAGGCACCGTAGTAATGCATGCACCGGTATTGCAAACTTTTGCATATTAACTGTTGTTGTTTTGTGTGTGCAAATTATCCGTAGATCGCTATGACATTGCTATGACATGAGTTCGTGCTTGAAATATTAAAATATTCGGTCCCACCGCGAAAGTTCAGTTCCCATTTTGCTTAATTAACATTGAAATGTACATAAATGTCATTGAACGGTATCTGGATAGTTTAGACGATGAAATATATGCAATCATTAAACATGTTTTTCCATTGCATTGTACTAATTAAGTAGAATAGGCGACGAATAAATACATTTCTCAGGTTCGCCTTAGAAAGAATCCATTATACTTTAATGGGTAATGTAACGCATTTGCATGTCTTCAATCACCAATATACTCTAATTTACGTCAGTTGCTTTATAATATCATTCTCTCGTTCAGATAACTTGTGTAACATTTTAAACACGATGGTTGCTCCAGGTATGTCGCTTTACTATTATGACAGGCTATGTTAAAGGGACTATGTCAACGAAATATTTGTTTCCTTATTGCACTATAAATGATATCAGATGAAACGAATGCGCTATACGAAGACATGTGCATTAAATAAAAAATAAATAACATATTACATAACAAGATATTTGATAAAAAAACACCATAAAAAGTGATTGTCAAAATTAAAACCCCGAGTGGTATCGAACTCACGACGTAGGAGCCATAGGAAAAAATGACGGTAGGGAGCGCTGTAACCCACTGCGCTATTCTGCCTTGTAAAGAAATGTGTGTAAACTATGGTTATACAAAATACTCACAATTCTGACGTCAAAGTGTAAACAGGAAAAGGACCAAACAAACACGACCCTTATTATAAACTGATTTTTATCTCAGAATGTGCAAACTTTTTCCCCATTATATATACATTATTTTGTCCGTTATTATAAGCCATTATTAATATCTAAATTTGATTTTTTTTTAAAGAAATTACCCCCTTGAGGCCCTTTTCGATGACACAGTCCCTTTAAATTACCCCCTTGAGGCCCTTTTCGATGACACAGTCCCTTTAAATTACCACTTTGAGGCCCTTTTCGATGACACAGTCCTTTTAAATTACCCCCTTGAGGCCCTTTTCGTTGACATAGTCCCTTTAAAGGGACAGTTTCACAGTCTGGGGTAGGAACAAACATTTCTGTAAAAAATGGATTTGAAAACAGGAATTTGTAGAATCTATTGAAACTTGTTGTATTTAATGCTGTTTATTTTTCAAAACATAATTATTATTATATTTATTACGCCTTTTTGTCTAACAAATTACTAGTGTGTGTCTACCAGACCTCTTTTTTTATCGAAAAATAATAGATATTCGTCAAACGTTTACCTTTTCACAAGCATTGGGAATTTCAAAAATTGAAATATAAACAATAAATGTATCATAGAACTGGAAAAAGTCAGTTTTATAAATGAATTTATCGCAGCCAAAAACTGTGAAACTGTCCCTTTAGCATAAATTGAAATATGCAAATATGCATTGTTGTTTGCCTAGGAATTCGATGTGCATATGAATGCTAATGAACGAACGAGCTTACAATTGTGGAACGCTTACAAAAAAGGCTCTGTCACACTGTGGCGAATTTAAGCTACGAGTTCTGGCGTGTTGTAACTCTCCACAACTCGCCTGGTGTCGTGGCGAGTTGTAACTCTCCACAACTCGCCTGGTGTCGTGCAGATCTCGTACACATGTCGTTCCTTGTCGCAGTGATGTCTACTTATTACTTCTGTCGCCATAACTCGCCAGGTAGCGGCGAGAATTTTAAACCGTTTAAAATTCTCGCCACTTCTCGGCGACTTTTTATTCTTGTACACGTGTCGAAGACATGTTGAAGGATTCTCGCGCACTCTAAAACACTCTCGAAAACATTCCGTAGACATGTCATCCCTTGTCGTAGCGTTTCGCCGTATATTATCGTATCGTATATAACACGAGTTTGCTGAGAGTTTTGAAGACTTGCTTACGATATCTGCTCGTTCGTTTCTCGTAAAATGTCGTCATAAATTCGTGCATATGTCCTCACAAGTCGTACAGACTCGTCCACAATCGTACATTCTCGAACACACGTTTTCGATTGTCGAAACTATATCGTACGCATTATACGGCTGAACTCGTGATAAAATGTAATTATCTTAGTTGCGTCGTGTCAATGTCGTGTCAAGGTTGAAGAGAACTCGAACAAATGTCGTCTTGAAACAATTTCGCGACCAACTCGTCCACTTTATGGCGAGTTATAACTCGCCAAAACGCGTACAGAACTCGAAGCTCAAATTCGCCACAGTGTGACAGGGCCTTCACAAACGATATACCTGTACATGTACTTTTGTCTGTAAAAGTACAGACAAAGGGTAACCCGGAATAAATCTAGGTTCCCACTATCACGATTTACGTCACGATTGAAATCGTGGTCTTAATTGTGGACCAATCGTGGTGATCCTATTAGATCTCATCAGATATTGAGGTCAGTCGTGGCAATCGTGTTAACCGTAGAAAAATGTTGAACGGTTCAAAAATTCTCTATGATTAATACGATTAACTGCGATCAGTTGTCCATCGGGATCATCGTATCAGATCTTATTGCATCAACAAAGCGCGACATATCGTATCTAATCGTGCATCCATGTCGTGGTGATCGGGATCGATCGTAGACAAGAAAAGACACCACGCTCTGTTAAGATGTGTTGCGATCTCAAGAAACAATAAAGTCATTAGTCAGTTGGGCTGTATTATATCATTCTGCTCCAGTCGTGACTAAAATCGTGATCTCTATCGGTCATGATCGTGAAAGACATCGCGACCACAATCGTATCCTATCGTAACCGAGCGGATTGATTCGTGATAAGCGAATCGAAACTTATCTGTACGTACTAGAACGTCCTAATTCGGAGAACCCAATGCCGAAGATCGTGTCAGATCGAGACCTAATCGTGGACTCGATCGAATCAATCCGAACGGACCGTATGTAATTGTATCTAAACTGAAGATCAGACCGTGACAGATCGTGACACCTGTAATTGACAAATCGTCACCAGATCGTATGGACTCGCATCACATCGTATCCAGGCATGAACTCTCAGAGAAATACCACGATCAGCTACAAGTGGCCAATCGTGGCGTTCGTGACGGATCGCACGATAGCATAAAACCTTGTCGCACAATAAATACCGAAAATAACAATAATTTCGCATTAAAATGTTTAAAGGAAAAATAGTTATTTGATACGTTTTACATATGCTCCTACTTAAGTGTATTCCAAATATTCTTGCTTTTTATCGAATGACAGTATTTTTTTCTTGTGTATGATTAAAGGGGCTTGTTCACAGATGTTTCGTTTGTTTCTAAACAAAAGTGTCATTTAATGCCTTTACTGCAAAAACTACAGCATCTGGAAAAATCTAAAACAAATATTATATAAAGAAAACAAAATAAAAATCTGCATTCTCCGAGACTCGAACCCGAGACCTTTGAGATCCAAAAGCTCTTGCGCTAAGAACTCGGCCATTCGAACATATACATTTGGTTGTGTATATTAATGCTATGTAAGTGATACACGTGCTTTCCAAATACGGATGAAAAGCGTTACCTGAAGATCTTTATAATTTTATTCATTTTCATTGATGTAGTTACTCATCGTAGGCTAAATACTATTACTGTTCATATTGTAAGCAATACAAAAACTGTAGATTTGAATCCGCCAAAAGTTGGTTTTCTTTAATTTTGTTTTGGTTATACCATGTGTTGTCATTAAGCCCTTAACGAGCGTGCCCTTGCAAATTCATAATTCGTCGTGTGATAGATCACGTTCTTTCTGGCTGGCCAAAGGGATTAGTTATGATCTATATATAACTCGTAATGAATATGCAGATTGTCTGGTCAATAAGTAGCGCATTGCAAGAATCGTTTGGAAGGTCACGTTATCTCCGAAAAGCAAAAAAAAAAGTTTTATCTATAATGTTGCAGAGTATATTAATAGTTATAAATTTATTAATCTGGATGAGGATTGCATACATGGTCATAATTTGGTTTAAGAGACAGCATCAAAATAGTTCACGGTTCATTCTTTAAACGGTTTTATGCACATAATACACGAAGGGGATATTAAAAAAGGCAGCAAATACTCTGGCACAAGATGTCAAGATTTTATTAATTCTCAAGCTCTACGCAGAGACATATGAGTTACAAAACACATAACAATTAACGAAAAAAAAGAATGAAAACGCACGAGAATGCACACATATACAAGGCTGCATTATGTGAGGACTTAATTTGAAAAGAACATGTAAATTATTGTAAAGAGGTCGATAGCTTTGCCCAATACAATTTTAACGGAAAATCACCATAATATGTTTAACACAAATTGCAGGCTGGGTAAGTAAATTTGTATTGGAGCTAGACAATAACTGTTTACATTTGAGTATACTTGCACGAACACAAAAATAAGTAGGGAGCTATTTACACCTATAAACTGAATCAAAACGCTGACAGCGTAGAAAAACTGTTGGCGACAAGAGAAACTAAAAGCATGTGAATTATGAGTGCATTTTTGCTAAAAAAGAAACATTTGTTTGAATGAAGTTCAATTTTCCACATTTAAATTTGATAAAATGGCTTCTTATTCAATAGTATACGACATATTAATAAAAAATAATGTGCAAGTGACGAACAATTATTTTTCAAGCTCATTATCTAATGCAAACATAATTATATACAGTGTACATGCCAGTTAACAACTCAATTTGCACCTAGCCATGCAGAACAACCGAATATTCAGAACAAGAATCGGTAACAACAAATAACACTTTCGCAACGAGTCAAAAACAACCGATGTAGCGCATTAATTTAGTGGTCTTATTCCAGGACACCCAGGTGAATATTTCGGTTATATACAAGTAAAAATGGAAATGACGATTAGTGTTATAGAGCTTCTATAATGCTAGATCTTATTACATAATGGTTCAGATAATTTTACATAATATTTAACTATTAATTTAAGTTGTATTTTTATTCATTTATGAACTAATTAGGGTTGTTCTTATTGATCCATGTTATTAGCAATATTTTACAAATCAGTATTGTTTTAATTACTTCAAGGCATTTAAAGGCATTATTTTGTCTATAATATAATATGCTTAGTTGTTAGCTTGTTTTGTTAAAGAATAGGCCTCTGTACTAAGTAACTGTGTATTTTTCCACTCAGGCATTTCAGCCACCTGCTTATCAGTAAAATCAATACATCTCTCAGAGTCAGCGTGATACTGCTATTTTAAGATCAGCATCATTACACTTAGTGACTCTTTGGTAGCCTGCTTCTGTACTGACCTATGTTTAGACAATTTCTGCAGCTGTGGAATTTTCAACTGTATGTCTTCACATCTAATCAGGAATAAGATGTAATAACTAGTCAATAACAAGAATAGATGTTGTAAACAGACAATCAGAGGATAGGATTTAGATCATGTGATCTAGTGCCTGAAAGGGTATAAAAAGCCAGATTGTCTCCATGAGGAAGAGTTGGACTTCAGTTTTGCAGAATAAACATCTAAGAACTCTTAGGAAAAAAAAAGGATTTTACTTAGTTATTTTTGGACTGTTTGGGTTGTGCCTATTAAGTAGCAATTAATAATGTAACTTTTGGACAGACTTTTATAAATGAATTCGTATTTTGGAAACTCAAGTAATTATTTAAAAAAAAATTTTGAAGCTGATTTATTATTTCTCCTTAATTGCGAAATACTTCCTTCTACTCTGATTTATTATTTCTTCTTAATTAGAGTGAACCATGCTACTTGCTAGTGTTTGCTTGTATGGTATATATAAGCAAGAGCTTGTAGTTTTGAGAATCTCTTTAATATTTCAACAAAAATATAGTGAATTCCCTTGCAACACCTTAATTACATTTTTGAATATTACATTTTTGATTATTAACTAGATTAACTTACCTTAACAAAGGGCCAGTATTTGCATATATGGTATATATATGCAAGGGCTTTGAGTTTTGGTTATGCCTTAACAACTCTTTAGTAAATTTTTGATAAGTAAAACGTTAACAAAGGGGAAGTATTTGCATGTATGGTATATACATGTTAGGGCTTTGCGCTTTGGTTATTCTCTTACTACTTTTCAGTAAATTTTTGATAAGTCAGCCATTACAAAAAGAGCCAGTGTTTGCATGCATGGTATATATATGTAGATTTGAGTTTTGGTTGTCCTTTTACTATTTTTGACCCGATTTTTAAGTAGTGTGCCAATACGAAGAGCCAGTATTTGCATGGTGTAAGGGCTCAGAGTTTTGGTTTTCCCCTTAAGTATTTTATACATTTAAGTAACATTTATTGTCCCAAGTTTCCTTTATGTCATATTCATTTAGGAAATAATTAAAGTTACTTTAACCCTCTTGTTTCAAGTAATGGTCTAAGTCAATAAGTCCAACTCCATTGTACATAATGTAAATAACATTTTACTCGTTTCTTTTGCTTATTTTTGTCATATGTTTTGTTTATCATATGTGCATTCCTTTTTGACTTTATTCATGAAAATAAGGGCCGGTATGTACTTTCATTATTGTTAAACCTGGCTGGCATGCAACCATTTTTGTAGTAACATTTTTGTATGCTTTAAGTCATTCTTTATGTTGTAGATTTTTAGTAGAAATAAAAGTTTTAGTTAAGTTCAATATAATAATTTGTATTTATTAAGCGTTTTGGCTAGACGCACTTAATTTAGCCAGTGGTGTCACCTGACGATCAAGTAATTATTAAATATTACATAAGAGTTCGGACAACCCTCAGCTGATTAGAAGTCACCAGTAAGGTTCACCCACGTATTTTCCCAACAAAGTAAATAGCGAAAATAGGGGTGTCATGATTTTGACGTACACTTTTTAATAAACTGTAATTGCAATAAATCACATGACATACACATTACGATACACATGACATATATTATCTTAAATAATTTAAAGGTAAGGAAACAGGCGTGAATATTTGCTGTTTTGAAGAAGGACCCTTTCAGGTTTCGATTTACTGACCCGTAGCCTGAAAAGAAAAGAAGTAGTTTTCCACGATACCTGTTTTGGAAATTCCCCTCTCAAAAGACCGTTGGCTTCCGCCAACAGTGTAATGATGACATTCGAACAGATAGTGAAGCCTATACGGTCGAAGATACACAAGGTACACACACGTTGATGGCGATCTATTTTAAAGTAACGACGTTTTTCAATTGGTAATTTATTATTAGAGCATCTACATTTTAATAGGTAAGACGCTCGGTAATAAGGAATACTAATTAAGTATATTTCAAATGCAATCCCTTTCTTATATATTCTGTAATTTAAACAGGTGCCATAGTCAAATACTTTGCTTTTTTTGTTTGTTTGTTTGGATTTTTTCGCCGGTTTTAACAGTATTTCAGTCATATCACTGCGGTCAGTTAACCTACTCACACTTTTCCTGGGCAAACTTAGCCGATTAAAGCGGTTTAGCAGTACTAAGTGCACTTATTTATGCCAGTAACTGACAACTGCCCTACTTGACTCAGAGGTAGGGGGGAAATGGCTGTAGAAATAATTTGATGAAATTATTTCTACGCGCAAGTTATGTGGCCGGGCTGGGATTCATATTCACGATCTCCGGAATGACAGTCCAGCGCTCTACCAACTGGACTGTCACTTTGATGAAAATACTGATCTCTGAGAATGCAATCAATTTTATTATTGAATCCTAACAACAGAACAGGACAAAATGTGCTACACAGACAAACAAAAACATGAAACCGTTCAATTGTGTTTTGTAAACAAGGAAATTAAACATCCAATCTTATAATAGGGTAAAGTTAAAGCTGGTCAAGTATTCAAAAATATTAACTTAAAAACAACGTCTGTATACTCGGTGTGTTAAAGGGACTATGCCATCGAAAAATTGGTTTCCTATTGAGCTAGAAATGATATTAAATGTTAGAAATGATATTAAATGTTAGAAATGATATTAAATGTTAGAAATGAATGATATTAAATGTTAGAAATGATATTAAATGTTAGAAATGATATTAGATGTTAGAAATGATATTAAATGTTAGAAATGATATTAAATGTTAGAAATGATATTAAATGTTAGAAATGATATTAGATGATAGAAATGATATTAGATGATAGAAATGATATTAGATGATAGAAATGATATTAAATGTTAGAAATGATATTAGATGATAGAAATGATATTAGATGATAGAAATGATATTAAATGATAGAAATGATATTAGATGATAGAAATGAGCTATACTAAGACATGTACATTAAATAAATAATATAATACATAATGAGATATTTAATAAAAAGAAATCAGCAAAAATGATTGAAAAAATAAAACCCCAAGCGGGTATGGAACTCACGATGTGGGAGCCATTCAAAGAAATGACAGTAGACAGCGCTTTAACCAATTGCGCTATCATGCTTGGTAAGAAGTCTTATGTTAGCTATGGTTATGCCAAATGCTCACAATTCTGACGTCAAAATGTGAAAAGGAAAAGGGCCAAACAAACAAAACCCATATTATAAATTTATGGTTGTCTCAGAATGCGTACACTCTTTCCACATTAAATATACCCTGTTTATCCATTATTTTCTGAGAGTATTAATATCTAAATTTCAGATTTTTTAAATAAAGAAATTGCCCCCCTGGAGGCCCTTTTCGATGACATAGCCCCTTTAAGATATTTGACTAGAGAAAACGGATCTTTGCCAATAGGCTCAATCATTGCCAATAGCGCCCAGGCCCTCCATGCACTCAAGTGGCCACCATATGGTCCATTGTTTTCGGTCCTCAAACAAAAACCACTATTAAACGCAAAGTGTACACTTTGACAATCGGCCTCTCACGTCTGCAGTTGAAACTGGTACTTAAAAATTCTATACCACTACAGTCAACGTATGCCGCACCGTTTGGGTCAAAAGTAAATGGGGCGTGTCGTGGGAAAACCGGGCTTAATGCACGTGCGTAAAGTGTCGTCCCGGATCAGGGACGACACTTCCAGCCTACAGTGGATTAATGTTTAAAAGAGACTTTCTTGAAACAGAAAATACCATAAAAGCGGAAAGGGTCGTCCCGGATCAGATTGTGCGGACTCCACAGGCTGATCCGGGAAGACACTTTACGCACGTGCATTAAGCATGGGCTT
Organism: Congeria kusceri; assembly: GCA_027627225.1. Classification (NCBI taxonomy): domain Eukaryota; kingdom Metazoa; phylum Mollusca; class Bivalvia; order Myida; family Dreissenidae; genus Congeria; species Congeria kusceri. Next base: position 100,521,966 of record CM051024.1, read on the forward strand.
TCCCACGACACGCCTCCAATGTACACACACCAGCTATAAACAATCGCACCTACAGGTAAACAAATGTACATACCATACAGGCATACGATTGTATAAACATGTCTCAATTTACGAGTATTCAGGACTAAATAATATTCTGTGTTTTGTAACGAATTTCAATTATAAACCTGTAGGCAAAATAATGTACAAAACAGTAATGTATAGGATATTGATCGAGTAGAAGGTCTTTCTGCGTAGGAAAGACCTGTCCACGGGCAGCATGTGAAAACCGAGAGAGCGGAGCGCTCGATGATTTTCATGCAGCCCGTGGACAGGTCTTTTCTATGCAGAAAGGCCGACTACGAGGTCAGTATCTGACTTACATACAGGAAGGCGACACATATTGAATACGGAAGGTGTCGAACAGATGGTTCTTTCTACCACGTTAGCAGGTACGTTTTCTCAGTGTATTTCCTTAAGATTGTTATGAAATTTTAACATGCCACGCCCAGAGTTTTCTATAAACAAAGGTTACACTATACTAATTCCAATTCTTAAGTTATTTAATGTAAAAGCGATAACTTTAACCAAAAATGATTTCAACATTTTGCACATTGGGAACCTTATAACCATACATTTTCTTAAAGAGCATTCTAAGCTGAATTGATTTAAGCAATAACAAGCGTATGTGATGTAATATGTAAGAAAGAACTCGACACAACAAAATTGACTGTTTTATCACAATCTTTTTACCGTCTACTTTGTAGTTGAATGTAATCCGCCTCAGCGCAAGTGTCATATTGTAGTCTCCAATCTTAAAACATTTCCGCGATTTATTAGTGCACGGCAATGCTTACCCTGCCAGCATCTCCAAAAAAGAATTGCAAAGCAAGTGTCTTAACCTGAAAACATCTCTTCGAGTTAAACTTGTATTTAGAGAGTATAGCCCTACATGACTTATTTATTCAGTGTAATGTAACCCAAAGTACAGAGTTTTCTGTTGTTAGATTGCCAATAACCATTTTGAAAACATTGTTCCAAAACTGTAAAATATAGTTCACATTGTTATGGCAGAATTTGTTGTCAGGTTATGTTAGAATCGTTGTTTATCTGTAGTTATGTTTAAGAGAGGCAGTGGCAATAACAGAAACATGCAGGAATGATATGATTTTAATCAGCTGGAATAAACGCACAATTCGTAAACTTGTTATGAATAAAAACGGATATACATAAATGCATTATTTTCAGAAAATTTTATTTTATTTAAACGAAATTTTGTCATTAAATTGAAGAAAAAAAAACATCGTTTATAGTCTTTTTTTGCATTGAAATCGTTTCCTTTGTGCTCTTCACTATATTAATGCATTTTTTAAAAATCATATTCAATTTAAATGGCATTGTACCGTTGCATTGAAAAAACACCATCGTTTATTAGTCATTATTTTTTTCATTGAAATTGTTTTCTTTCTGCATTGTCATAGAAATAGAGAATACATGGTTGGTGCCGGGATGGAGAAAGTTTATCCGGTAAGGCTTAGAAAATGAAAATAGAGCGGGCTTTAGCCTGTTTTCTACTCAATTGCATTTTAAAAGCAGTTTAATTAAAGGTTTAGCTTAACACTAAACACTTTAACACCATGTTTTATGACGACCCTCGAACCTTATAACTCGATAGCATTTATGCGTACTTCCAGAAAAAATAGTCCTCTGTTTGTTACCGGCAATCTTCTAACATTTTAAAAATAATCTAATTTGCTGACGCCAATAATATTCACGAACAAGAATTAGTACACGGTAGCCGCTATAAACCAGACATCTATTTTTGAAAATTGTGGGTGGAGAACATCGTGACCAATTAAAGATTTTAGTAATGTATAGATGTAGATATACTCTTCGTTCAGTTTTAATAACGAAAATTGATATACAGGGTTATTTCTTTCTTGAATAAATTGTATCTTTGTTTTTTATTGAAGAAAGTATATTCAGAAAGAATAACCCGCTTACATCCAGTGTTTTCAAAATGGAATGGAAGGAAGATGTTGTTTACACCTTTATCGATTATGCCATGCATGTGCGAATTAACAACTCATTATGGAAGCTAGGATCTCTGTAAAACTAGAAAACACGACGTTTTTATCGATGAAAAACTCGGGCGAGTACAGGTGTATTTCATTTTTTGCCTAGTCATTTTGGACAAAGTTGCTATTCGGCGCGAAGGAATACACTATTAACTGGATAAACCTTGCCACTTCCTGTTGATTGGAAATAGGAAAATTTATACGGTCATCCCTTTATTAGGTCAATGTTGCAGGTAGAAACAGGATAAAGGTATTCATGTTCATGATAATTATTGGGTTATTTATTAGAGGCAATAGAAATAACAGAAATAAGCACAAATGAACTTGTACATACATATATGTGTAAATGTTAAGAACCACGTATTTGTTAAATGTACACTGTATTGAATAATATGCTTATCAACAATAAAATCCTCGTGCGCTGGTCTACTTTTTGCACGTGGACGGGTCTGATATCTCCGGAAAGACCCGGGCACGAGCACAAAGACAGACCCGCGCACGAGGATTGTATTGTTCTCGCAGGTCTTTCCGAAAAATTTAGACCCGAATGAAACAAAGAAGTAGGTATGTAAACAAGTGTACCTCTACGTAGTTGTGCCTGTATGTATTGTCCTAAATGCACTGACAGGTGTAAATAGAGACCCATAGGTATCTAGATGCACTGACAGGTGTAAATATAGACCCACAGGTATCTAGATGCACTGACAGGTGTAAATATAGACCCATAGGTATCTAGATGCACTGACAGGTGTAAATATAGACACACCGGTATCTAGATGCCTTGACAGGTGTAAATATAGACCCACGGGTATATAGATGCACTGACAGGTGTAAATATAGACCCACAGGTATCTAGATGCACTGACAGGCGTAAATAGAGACCCACAGGTATCTAGATGCACTGACAGGTGTAAATATAGACCCACGGGTATATAGATGCACTGACAGGTGTAAATATAGACCCACAGGTATCTAGATGCACTGACAGGCGTAAATAGAGACCAACAGGTATCTAGATGCACTGACAGGCGTAAATAGAGACCCACAGGTATCTAGATGCACTGACAGGTGTAAATAGAGACCCACAGGTATCTAGATGCACTGACAGGTGTAAATATAGACCCACGGGTATCTAGATGCACTGACTGTTGTAAATATAGACCCACAGGTATCTAGATGCACTGACAGGTGTAAATATAGACCCATAGGTATCTAGATGCACTGACAGGTGTAAATAGAGACCCACAGGTATATAGATGCACTGACAGGCGTAAATATAGACCCACAGGTATATAGATGCACTGACAGGCGTAAATATAGACCCACGGGTATATAGATGCACTGACAGGTGTAAATATAGACCCACAGGTATCTAGATGCACTGACAGGTGTAAATATAGACCCACGGGTATATAGATGCACTGACAGGTGTAAATATAGACCCACGGGTATCTAGATGCACTGACAGGCGTAAATAGAGACCCACAGGTATCTAGATGCACTGACAGGCGTAAATATAGACCCACAGGTATCTAGATGCACTGACAGGTGTAAATAGAGACCCACAGGTATCTAGATGCACTGACAGGTGTAAATAGAGACCCACAGGTATCTAGATGCACTGACAGGCGTAAATAGAGACCCACAGGTATCTAGATGCACTGACAGGCGTAAATAGAGACCCACAGGTATCTAGATGCACTGACAGGCGTAAATAGAGACCCACAGGTATCTAGATGCACTGACAGGTGTAAATAGAGACCCACAGGTATCTAGATGCACTGACAGGTGTAAATTGAGACCCATGGGTATCAAGATGCACGGACAGGTGTAAAAATAGACCCATAGGTATCTAGATGCACTGACAGGTGTAAAAATAGACCCTTAGGTACAGAATTGCACATGAAGGCACAATTTTGTGTCTGCAGGTATATCTGTTTATGTTAGTACTAATGCAAAATTATGCTGGGCAAAAGCTACAAGAGATCTTATTGACAATCTAGGCTTTAGGTATATATGGCATGAAACTGATAACTTAACATATTATTATCCTATTCTCAAACAAAGACTGCGAGATGAATATGTTCAGACATAGTTCGATACTGGTAACTCGCAAAGTAAACTAAAGTATTATGTAAAATTTAAAAAAGATTATACATTTGAGAAATATATTGAAAGTATTGCCATCGAAAGCCATCGAAAAGCTCTGACAAGATTTAGACTAAGTGCACATTTATTAGAAATAGAAACCGGAAGATAGTTACCGGGTAGTAACATTGCTAGAGAAAACAGAAAATGTAAATTGTGTAACACTAACATGGTTGAATCTGATTATCACATTCTATGTATTTGTCCCGCTATATCGAGATCTAAGACATAACCATAACCTTAATCAATCATTTTATACTGTCAACAAATTCACATATATGATGTCAAGCACTAACACTAGACTATTAAGAAATATCTCGAAATTTATCTATAATGCTATGTTAAAACGAATTGATAATCTTGCGAGCTAGTTAATTGTTGCTTCTTGATAACAATGTTGATATTAACCGTGTATATATGTTTGTATTTAAAATGTCGTGTTTATGTTATCAAATCAACACGATCATATTTGTTCAGTATCTCATATGTGTGGCCATCTTTGTGGATATATGTATTGTATTTGGCCAAAGGCATGTTTTTGCTGCTTCTGCCAATAAACTGAAACTATTTATGGCAATTAAATATATTTGAGGCGTGTCGTGGGAAAACCGGACTTAATGCGTGTGCGTTAATTGTCTTCCCGGATCAGCCTGTGCGGACCGAGACGACACTTTCCGCTTTTATGGTATTTTCCGTTTGAAGGAAGTCTGTTCTAAATATAAATCCACTGTAGGCACACGCACTATGCCCGGTTTTCCCACGACACGCCATAGATTAACTTTTGACTCAAACGCTACATCATACCAAAGATCATGGATGAGGATGTTTTGGAGGTATGAAACCTAAGAAGGACCATATTGTCTTCAATACAATTCGCAATTGAAACGTTGCTTGTTTTGTCAAGTGTTCAAGTGAACGCTTTACAAAGGAAAATTGGGGTACTTGAAAGTAGCCATATGCGTGTCAACAGTCATTGGCTTTTGTTAAAAGAACAGCTGGGTATTATAACTACTAGCCCATAATTATAAGTTTAAAAAAGGAACTAACCCTGTAAACATTTAAGGGTCGGGCTATTTGGGTCATCGGTTTAACGACCGAATTCAAGTAAGTGGCTTCAATGGACGTGTTCGCAGATTGACGAATTGACAATTTAAAAGAAAATGTATATAAATGACCGAAATAGCACTACTGACATGGAAATATATTGAAAATAACGTCAGTTGAAATGCATAAAATTAAAAATTATAATTTCGCAAATAAAACGCGAAACGATTGAATATATTCGGCGTACTTCTGTTGCTTTCGTTGAAATTGTTGAAAACACGTGAATCACTTACATAAAGTAAACAATACACGAACATGTATATTAATCAGATTGGCCGAACGGTTTGTGCGTGCGACTTTTGATCTAGAGCTTGTAGGTTCAATTCCTTGAGTACCTTTAGTGCTTTAGTTCAAATGCTTGACTTTTTCCTGTTAAGACATCTAATGGCATATTTAAAAAAAAATCAGGAAACAAGTCCCTTGAACTAAGTAAAACTGCTTATTACGCCTCGACACGCACAAATCACATCACTGCAACAATCTTCTCAATTTCAAACACTCGTTCTAATACACTGTTAGGGCCTAAAAACATCACAATGTCATAATAGGCCCCGTTCAAATGACATTTCGATTCACAAATACCTGCACGGTAGTCTTGTTTTTTTCCCTAAATGGCCGCGTCTTCCTCAGATCATTGGGAAATATTGATTTACAGATATTTTTCAGGTGGCCTTAAAAAGGGTTAACGTTTTATATGAGGGTAATGCACCTATCAATATTTCCCCCAGCGGAGGGAGCGGCGGGCTGACCTAGCGGAATTCGACAAATTTCATTTTTTGGGGGTCTAATTCCCAACCTTAGAGCAAAGCAATTTTATCTAAATCCCCACAGTGGAAGATGCTTGGAGTATCAAATGGCCCTTGCAATATTACCGGGATCTAAAATCTGACCAAAGTCTATTCCCCTGGACCAGGAATCATTCGGCGTGTCGAATGTATGAATGATGTAATTATGATTTATTACTATGTAATAGAACGATAGACATACTTATAAGATGTATTAAATCATGTGTGTTTACTGTCATATACGATTGGGCATAATCAGTCTTCTTCTGGTCAAAGAGTTGGTCCTACAAATCTCAAAATCAATCATAATAGCCTTACCATGACACATATAAGTCACCACCACCACCATCATCATCATTTTAGTCAATAAGTTGGTCTTACAACAATGAGAAATATACGACACCATCACCACCATTGTCATTATTCCAGTCTTAGACTTGCTCTTGCAATACTCAGGGACAATTATTATGACCTATCCAGGGGAAATATAAGATACCACCACCATCATCATCATTATTATAGTAAATAAGTTGGTATGGCAATACTCACGGACAGTTATTATGACCTACCCATGAGAAATATAAGATACTTCCACCATCATCATCATTATTATAGTAAGTAAGTTGGTCTTGCAATACTCACGGACAATTATTAAAACCTACCCATGAGAAATATAAGATACCACCACCATCATCATCATTATTATAGTAAATAATTTGGTCTTGCAATACTCACGGACAGTTATTATGACCTACCCATGAGAAATATAAGATACCACCACCATCATCATCATTATTCCAGTCATAGACTTGGTCTTACAATCCTTACAGGTATAATAATTACAGTAAAACCCCGCCAATATGAACACTTGCGGGTCTGAATAAAAGTGGTCTTAATAGTGGGGTGGCCGTATTATCGAGGTGAGGCAAATCACAGACTCAGTAAATGCATATGTGTGTGTTATTTAAGGTTTTCTTGAAAATAATAAATACTCTATATATGACGAAAATTTTAGTTTGTTTCTATATAATGTTTAATTGCATACAGATTTTTCTACGTATAGTTCATTATGGATGTAAACTTTACATGAAGTCGGAAGTTTAATTAAAAAATCATTAATTAAGACCGTTTATAGACTGTCCAGTTCAGTATTCAGTAGTGTTCCCCCTATCTTTCAGATAGTGTCAATTAACGTTATCTGATACACAGTCGATGTGCTAATCCCTTATCAAAAGCACGTGTCACATTGTTGTTCATACACCCCTTTTATACCGCAAAGCAGTATGTTTAATTATCTCCACGGCTTATTTGGTTAATTGATGATGTAACGTGTCAACGACCAAATGACACGTGGTCGCGATCACGGGGTTATTTGGAGCGTTATTTGGTACTTACGGTCTGTGATTAGTGGTCTTAATACGTAATAGTCGGGGTTTGCGAGCATTGAATTATATAGGAAAACAATCGGGTCTCTTAAAAAGTGTCCGCTTTAGCGGGGTGGTCGTACAATCGAGGTGGTCGTAAAGCGGGGTTTTAGTGTATAACATATGACCTTGGGAAATATAACACACCACCATCATCATAGACTTGGTCTTGCAATCCTCGCTGGCAATGATTATAACTGAATCATCAGATAATTAAGATACCTACCCCACCACCAGCATCATCATTCCAGCCATAGACTTAATTGGTCTAAACATCCTCACAGGTAATGATTATGAGTAACCATGAGAAATATAAGAAAGAACTATTTCCACTATAATTACTGTAGTTAATAAGTTGATGGTACAATTCTTACATGCAATTACAACATAACCATAAAAAATATATTTATACCACCACAACCATCATCATTATTGTAGTCAATCAGTCGGTCTTGCAATTCTCACGGGCAATGATTATAATCTAACCATGAGAAATATAAGTCACCCACACCACCACCATCATTATTGTAGACAGAGATGGTCTTCCAACCCTCACGGGTATTTATTGTAAGCTAACCATGAAAACTATAAGTCACCACGACAACCATCAGCATTATTATATACAGAGTTGGTCTTATAATCCTCACGGGTATTTATTTTAAGCTTACCATAAGAAATATAAGACACCACCTCCACCATCATTATTATTGTAGTCAACATCCCTAATTTTTGCATTTTTTGTTGTGTCCCTTAATAATGGGACACAATTAAAAATAGAAATTTTTTGTGTCCCTTTATATTAGGATAATCATACCAAAATATCGTTGATTATTGGCATATAAACAACGATAAATAAAAAATTATTTTTAAAGTAGAAAACAAATATTTTTAAACTAATTATCTAATGCAAACGGAATTATATACATACCATTTAACAAGTCAATCTGCAACGAGCCACGCAGAATAACCGATGAAGCGAGGTAGTTAGGAGGATCGATTGTTAGGTATTCGTAGCCTACTGAGTCAAAAGTAGGTAATACGATGCGTGCTCTCGATTTTCAATACTACAGTTTAAAATTTTAATACATTGCAGTATTTTTGTCAAAAATTGAGACTGAGAATCGGTATCAAGAAATTACACTTTCGCAACGAATAAAAAATAACTAATGTAGCGCATTAATTTAATTAGTGGTCTTATTCCAGGACACCCAGGTGAATATTTCGGTTACATAGAAGTAAATTGCAAAAACAGATGTGTCACTAGTTTAACGTAACATTTTAAAGGTAAGAAAACAGGCGTGAAATTTTGCTGTTTTTAAAAAGGACCCATTCAGGTTTCGATTTACTGACTCGTAGCCTGCAAAGAAAAGAAGTAGGTTTTGGAAATTACCCTTTCAAAAGACCGTTGGCTTCCGCCAACAGTCCAAAAATCGTTAAACATAAGGTTTTTTTCAGAGAGTTTCGCCGGATTGAAATGTGAAGAAATACATTGAAAGAAATATAATAATATATTATTAATATTGAAAATACCTTTTATTGAATGGAAATGTAAACATGTTGTCATAATGTATGATTGCATGTGTTTTTGAAATATGAAATTTAATTCAAATCTAAATGTTTATCTTTACTTGTAGCACATATTGAGTGCTTTTAAAAGGGTATCAGCAAGTTCTGAGTAACTCCACTCTCATTCATAAACAACACATACAAAAGTCGTGAATAAAAACAACAATATACGAATACAACATTTACTTCAGTACATCTATAAATTAGTATAACACTGACAATATAAAGAGGTTAAAATACACATGAATGTATGAAAATAAAACTCAACATTCAGCTACATGTTCCAATTTCAATAAATAGGTCATTTTTTGCAAATCACACACTTTGTTAGGCAAACAAACTTGTTATAGTCGCAGTTCATGGAATCTCATCCAATACGTCGTAATATGACAATAGTTCTTCTGAACCTTAATGGTGTTTATTCGACTGAAAACTGTTTCTTGGTTACGAAAGGCATTTTATAATTTCTATGTTCGAAAACGCTTGGTACGAACGGAATATACATTACTGTACATGCTGATTTACTCTAGAGGCATCACCAGCTATCGCATACAGAAAATAGACGATGAAAAGTAACCAAAACGTTATTATTGCATCGATTTCAAAGCGGCTTTCTTGTATTTTGATCGTTTAGATGTCCATTAGAAAAGATGTATGCAAAGTTTATTTTTATAAACATATTTCTAGACTGCTGCTTACGGACTGTGTACATTACACAATAACATAATATCACCTACTAACAGGATTATATACATGACAGAAAGACAAACCAGTCACATACAATAAATCCACAATATGCCACTTGCTTGCACCCTTAAAAGAAAGCAAAACATTCACAAGATTTGTTCACTTCAGTCTTAAACGATATGAAGCGTGTCGTGGTAAACCTGGGCTTAATGCATGTGCGTAAAGTGTCGTCCCGGATTAGCCTGTGCAATCCAGGAGAGCACTTTGGATTTATGTTTAGCAGACACTTTCTTGAAACAGAAAATACCATTAAAGCGGAAAGCGCCGTCCTAGATTAGTCTGTGCTGGTTGCGCAAACTAATCCGGGACGACACTTTACGCAGTATACATTAAGCTCGATTTCCCCCGACACGCCTCATGTATATATTTTTTATATTCATCGTCAATAACTTCTGTTGCAGCTTCAACTATTACGAAACACGTGACACGTGACATTTAAAACATTGACTTAGAGAAGAAAAACTATGCGAGAACCTCTAATATGAATTATAAACGACAATTCGAATAATTATATTGCATTTATAAGTGGAGTGTTTTCATTTTATTTAACTTTTATTAGTACTGGTTACCCTGATTTGTTTATTAACATTCCATTACGATTCAATTGACGTAAGCCGATACGATATTTAGCGGCACAGGTCAAGAACATCACAAAATCTAATAACAGACATACAATTCGATGACAGTGCCATCAGTTATGACGTCATCTAACGTTGCGCATGAACTTGGCGGAATTTGAGGAAGCCTATAAAGTCGTTAATGGGTCAGGTTTATTTTAAAGAAAAATTACAGATTCGTCATCGCGACTTTACTATTTTGGTACATACAATAGTGAGTTTACATTTGTATCGATTGTATTTTTGCTGTTTATATTTATATAGTCAGTTGCAGTTTGGGGCCATGCGCAACGCGGGGATACAAGGAGACACACTTGCAGGTGTAGAGGATAAATATTGACACAGTAATTCTAACAAGTATTCACTGTTAGTAATATTTTTGCTGCATTCGATATCCAGGGAAGGCGCTCTTTGATCTCCGCTTGTCCTCTGCTGGTAGCGACGTTTCCTTCTCCTTGAAAAGCGAATCCGCTATGTTCGGCGGCGGACCGCGCAAGCGGAACCGGAAACGGTCTTCCTCCTCCTCTTCTTCTTCCTCGGGCTCTTCCGGTTTGCGCGTTTCCCTCGGCGACTTTACGGGACCCGGCGTGGATTGTGTCAGGTCCAGATGCTTGTCGAAGTCTTCGGAGCGAGCGTCCTCCATGGAATTGCTGTTTGCTGTATTGTAGCCCTTGTCATGGATGATGTCATCATCCTGTATTAACATATTCATTGTCATAAATGACGTCATCATCATGAGAGATTCAAAAATAAATATTTAGCATAAAACAAGGTAACTTGCTCTTAAGTCGAACGGGTTACTACTATACATCTTCAACTTAATGGTCTCTGTCCATAGCCGGGACTCAGCTAGTGCAGGGCATAGTAACGTCACCCCATTAAAGATCATGCGAATTTAAATTAAACTTAATGGCATATATTCTCGATGTTAATTTTATATCATTAATCGGCTTGCAGTTAAGCTTTTGATTGATCTTGAAAGCCAGTTAAAAGATACCAACCTATATATAACACTATTTTTCTGTTATTTCAAAGTTTATGTACAATAAAGATGATTCGTGGATTTTGAAATTGTGCAAGTCACACCTACCATATACGGAATCCTGTCATCGCCGTCGTCGTGCCGGCGGTACTTGCCGCCCTTGGAGAAGATGGTGTTGAGCACCTGGTCGCTCATCTTCATCGTGGACCGGTATACAACGTTCGGTTCCTCAACGCGCTGCGGCCTCGGATGAGCGTCCTCGGGGGTCACCTTGGCGAACTTCTGTTTCCTTGAAAACTGGGGTGAAATAAGGTTACACGTGAGTTTTCCTAGGAAACTATGGTGAAATTAAGTCACATGTGAGGTTTTCCTTGCAAACAAGCATGAAATTAGGTCACATGTGAGGTTTCCTTGGAAACTGTGGTGTGTTATGTTATATGTGAGGGTTATTTTTTGCCCCCGATATGAGGGCATATAGTAGTCGCACCGTCCGTTCGTACGTCCGTAGGTGGGTGATTGGGTGCTTGTTTGTGTCCATCCGTCCGGATTTCGTTTCCGCTAATTAACTTTTCAATGGCTGAAAGGATTTCAATATAATTTCCGATTATTATTCCCCATGACCAAACGATACAAAATCCATGCTCGTCTGTCAAAGGCCAAGGTTTCATTTCAAGCCAAAGGTCAAGGTTGTTCGTTTCCGCTCTATAACTTCTAAACGGCTGACAAGATTTTAATATTACTTCAGATTATTATTCCCCATGACAAGATAATGTGTCGCGTACAACACCCATGTGCTTCTGTGTCAAAGGTCAAGGTCACAGTTAAATGTCAAAGATCAAGGATTGTCAAAGATCAAGGATTGTCAAAGGTCAAGGATTGTCGTTTCCGCTCCATAACTTCTAAATGCCTGTAAGGATTTTAGTATTACTTCAAATTATTATTCCCAACGAGCAGATGGTGTGCTGCGTATATCACACATTATTGTAAAAGGCCAAGGTCACAATTCAAGTTCAAACGTCTGGAACATATTTTTTTGGCATGAAGGGATTTTCTAATAACTTTGAAATAGGAATGATCACCATCACGGTTAAGATCCACGTCTTAAATGTAGAGGTCAAGGTCACTTTTAGAGGTCAAGATATTTGTCCAGGGCATATATTGTTCTCTTTTTCGTACCTTCCTTTGACAAGCATATGCTACAGGGGCATACGTCACATCCTGTTACAAGGCTTGATTGGTATTTTGATAACCAGTATAGCATACTTAGACCAAATAAATAATATCTACTCCTTTTACACTATAAGCGCAATGACTTTCTTTTAACGAAACATAAAAACTGAATGCACTTAGTTCGCATTATCACTTTCAGAAATAAACAATATTACATTGTTGAACATTGAGTTAAAATAAAATAAATGAATAATGCAAATTGCTAATATAACATAAGTGGCGTTTCGTATAAATCTGGTTATACTTATCTCAAAATAGTTACGCGGCGACCATGTACTTCGGACATACGGCTACCTAGTACGCGACTGACTACGTACTATCGGCATGGCGCTCTCCCGCGGAGGTACTGCCCTCTTCCCCTTCTATTTATACAAGACACACTTCTAACATGTCTATAATACAATCGCTACCTACCGGCGGCATGGCGCCCTCCCGCGGCGGCACTGCCCTCTTCCCCTACTATGTATACAAGTTACATTATTTACATGTCTGTAATACAATCGCTACCTACCGGCGGCATGGCGCTCTCCCGTGGCGGCACTGCAATCTCTCCATCCGCGAAGAAGGCGTCTGGGTACGGCTTGGTTTGCGAAGGCATCTGCGGGAGCTGGGGCTGAAGTGACAAGGCGGATAAATGTGCATTCGTTAAATAAAAACAACAAACTACAAATGTAATTAAGTCTTGTTTTCCGTCATTGCTAACGACAATAGAAGCTCCCCATTGCCATTTCCTAACTAGGGTCATTCCGAATAAATACTGACAATCGGGATACTTCGGACATAAACGTTTACTGTATAGTACATGATGCCGATTACCATACCATAATTTAAAGGCCTTTTGGTTAATTTTAAATAGAATTAAAAAAACTCACTTTAAGACAGTGGTTGGTGTGTGTTTATATTTCCACATGCACGAGAAATTCTGTGAAATTAGAAATGGGTATACGCTGTTGTACCGTGCTTCGACAGTAGACACATAATCCAACCACGAACACGTCCGCCGTTAGTACGAGGATCAATTGTTGTGAAGGTATTGTGTTGTTTATAAGGTATTTCCGCGCCGAAGATGCATTATGTATACATGTATATGGCCCGTGGGTGTGTCACATCAGTCCTAACTATGTTTATTTTGTTCTGACACATCAAAATTTGGTACGACCTTTGAATCAAAGCTGCAATTTCCAGCTGTTTATTTCCAACTCTTCGGTAGTGTGACCACCAACCAAACTAACATGCATCCGACATTGGAATTGAACAGCGGTGACAAGCGAGCGTGCCAACCACTGCGTCTGCCGGTCATTCCATAGCTAATGCAGCTTCTCATGGATATATAGGAACGGACACAAGTTGTAATGTAATACCATATCCACAGCGGTGACAAGCGAGCGTGCCAACCACTGCGTCTGCCGGTCATTCCATAGCTAATGCAGCTTCTCATGGATATATAGGAACGGACACAAGTTGTAATGTCATACCATATCCACAGCGGTGACAAGCGAGCGTGCCAACCACTGCGTCTGCCGGTCATTCCATAGCTAATGCAGCTTCTCATGGATATATAGGAACGGACACAAGTTGTAATGTCATACCATATCCACAGCGGTGACAAGCGAGCGTGCCAACCACTGCGTCTGCCGGTCATTCCAGGGCTAATTCAGCTTCTCATGGATATATAGGATCTGACACAAGTTGTAATGTCATACCATATTATATTAGCCGACATCAGGAATTGTGTTAGTAAGCGAGCCTTTGATGAGCTTACTAACGCATTTCCTAGACGAGTTTAATAAAATACTGTATGAAATGACGACGAGTGTCAGATCTTTTTATCACATGCTTTTAAACGAGGAAATTTTTTACAAAAACATGCTGATAAGTATTGTGTATTAATGTGATATAACGTCATACGATTGGTCAGTCAAATAATATGTGGCCAATGAAAACGCTAAAATTGTAATCTTACACATGTGTAAGATATAAATATTCGTAATGGTTGTATTACACGGAAAATAAGGTATAGCATGTGATAAATATGGATACAGCAAGACGTAACGCACAATACTGAGTACTTGTGTGTAACGTCGAAAAACGTCGCTGTCATGCACATCGAATACATTTAATTTAGTACGCAAAATAAACAGAAAAATTTGCAGTTAGGTTTTTAACATTTATTTTAGAAATTATGATTTTTTTTAATGTGTTACAGAAACAGTAGCGAATATAATCTTTATTTTGAACATTTTGTTTAGAAATGATGATTTTTAATGTTTAACAGAAACAGTAGCGAATATAATGTGATGATTTTTTTTCATACATATTAAGTCTGGATCATACCAAAAACTAGCAATATTTCTATGAATATTGATTACAAAAGTAGTTCAGTTACTTGGCGTTGCAAATGTTAAAAATAGTAGTATTAACAAAATACACAGGGTTAGCTACAACTATTGAAAAATGTTCTATAGCAACTCCAAAGCCTTGAGGATCCGTCTTTCAAGTTTTCCATTCTTGTTGATTGTTGATATCTAGGCCAAAAAAAATGTGTAGTTCGGGCAAGGTCTGAAAAAAGGTCAATAGGGTCGGGATTGACATTTTTTTTTTAAAGACACATTTCGGTCAAACCACTGAAAGTTATTTAAAATCTTTTTTTGTCATTCCAATTTTATTTCTTTTCAAACCACAATATACATATTACATCAAATCAGTTTACAGTACCAAGTGTGTTTTACAAAGAAATTTTAATCTATACAACATAAAGAAAAAAAAAGAAAAAAAATGTCTTGGAATAATATGCCCTTGCATACTGAACAAAAGACAAGTTTTTGGTAAGTTTAACATCGCAAAAAAGATTAGAATGCAATAAAGTCCAGCGTGACAGGATATGTTCATACTTATTTTGTACGTGTGAAATTGTTTCTTCTAATTTTATTCGTTTTCTGAGGACATTTTTAAACATATTTAATTGTGGCACACTGGTTTCATTTTTACATTTAAATATATAACATTTTGCAATTTTTTTTATAAAGTTAATGCAGTATGAATTCATTTTAGTAACAGTTGAATATTACAAAATCATATGTTAGCATAATTCAAATCTAGCGTATCTCCCATGCCCAACATGTCCTGTATACATTTTTGAAGGCATGTCCAAAATATTTGTACGTATTGACATTCCCAAAACATGTTTATATTTGAATCAGGATACATTGAACAAAAATCGCACACACAAATGGGCATTAAATATTTGTATTGAAAGCTTCTTAATTTAGTATCAATAGATAATTTTAAAGGTTGAGTGAAAATTAATTTTGAATTAATTTCTTCCAAATTTAGTAATAATTTCCATGTATTTGTTTGTTTAAAATCTTTTGGTTTTTCTTTTAATACTAGTTTTCCATATACTAGTTTACATAATTTGGTAGATTCTGTGATGTTGTTGAACATGTATTCTGGAGCGGAATACTCGACGTGGCTTTGCTGTAATAATTGTTTCCATTTAATAGGAATGCTGTTTATCAAAGCGTTATATTTCAAAAAATCATCTTTGTTTAAATTATAAAGGTCAACGATTTCTGGAGAAGTGTAAAATTGTTTGGTTCTGAAATTGAATATATGTTCTCACATTTGTATTCCGTTTTCAAACCATGTTTTAAAAAATAGCGTTTTGATATTATGCTTTATAAATGTATTATTCCAAATAAGTTGTTTTTGGATTGGTATATGGTCATCGTTACAGGACGCGCAAAAGCATCCGTGAATAACATTTTTCAGAAACTCAGATTTTATATTTTTGGTTTTAAGGTCAGTGGGTTTTTAATTTGATTTAAATATTAATGCACCACCGAATTTATAAAAACATGTTGGTGTATATTTGTATCAATTTAGAATCTGTTTGGAAAATAAAGCGTTTAACCCAACTTGCTTTGAGTGATTCAATGAAAAGGTCAATATCAAGCATTTTGAGACCACCCTCTGAGTAATCTTGAATAATTCGTTTTCTTGCAATCTTGTCGGATTTTTTCATCCCAGAGAAATTTAAAACTTATCGATTTAATTTGTTTAATTATGTTCTCGGGTGGATTCGGGAGAACAGTGAGAGGGTAAACTAGTTTTGGAAATGCAAAACATTTTAAAACTGTAATTTTTTCCATCGGTGATAATTTCCATCGTTTCCATTTATTTAAACAACTTTCAAATTCGTTTATTTTAATTGGTATGTTAAGTTCGATTATTTCCTCAGATTTATTACTGAAGTTGATTCCTAGAGCTGTGGCATGTTGGGAGTTCCAAATGAACTTCTTATGTTTACAGTATTGAATTTGACTTGATTTCAATAAAACCAATTTTAAAATTTTACATTTGCTTTTGTTGAGTGTTAAACCCGATATTGATGCAAAGTTTTCGAATACATTTATTAAAGTTTCAAATGATTTGTGTGTGCCATCTAACATAAAGGATGCATCATCAGCGAACATTGATTGTTTAACGTGAACATTATGTATATTTATTCCTGTAATATTTTGATTTAAATCTATTTCTGCAGACAAAAGTTCTATGCATATAATGAATAGTAAGGAGGTAATGGACAGCCTTGTCTGACACCTTTTTGTATGTTGAAAAATTCTGAAAACTGGCCATTATTTGTTACACATGACATTACGATAAAAAAGCTTTACCCAATTTATTGTGTGTTGACTAAACTGAAAGGTGTCGAGGCATTTAAACATAAAATCATGATCAATGCTGTCAAAAGCCTTATTAAAGTCAGAAAAGAATATAAGACCAGGTTCATTGGCACATTTGCCTTTTCAATTATTTCTTGTAAAAGTGTAACGTTTTCTCCAATATATCTCCCTTTTACAAATTTAGTCTGGTTTGTACTAATAATAGTATCTAAAAGTGGTTTACTCCGATTAGCTATTGCTTTAGACGCAATTTTATAATCAACATTTAAAAGTGAAATAGGTCTCCAGTTATCAATCAACAAAGTATCTTTTCCAGATTTCGGTATTAAAGATATAATGCTTTGTTTTTGCAGTTCTGTTACGTTATTGTTGTCAAGCGAATAGTTGAGTGACGACACTACATATTGTTTTGTGTCGTTCCAGAATATTTTAGAAAAATCTGCAGATATACCATCTGAACCAGGACTTTTATTGTTTTTCATTTCCTTTAAGGCGTTAGCACATTCGTATTCTGATAAGTACCTATTTTTATTTTCAATTTGCTCCAAAATTATTTTATTATGTATGTTATTGAAAAATGGTTTTCTTCATCATTAATTATATTTTTGTTTTTCTTATATAATTTTTCATAGAATGATTTAACATTTGTTCATATTGATGCTCGGTCTTTTAAAATTTCATTTTCATTCGTTTTAAGTTGATGTATAGTTTTCGTTTCTGATCGTTTCTTTTCAAGATTTGAAAAATATTTTGAAATTTTTTTTTCTGAGCCTTTCGACCCATTGGGCTTTTGTTCTAAGTAGTATACCTTTTATATTTTGTTCGGTCAAATCGTTTAAATTCTCTTGCGCCAACTTTAAATCGTTTTGATTAGATATATAACCAGGTTCACTAATAAGGTCTTGGTCTAGTTGTGATATTTTGGTTTGTAGTATGATTTCTTGTTTTTGTTTATTTTTTCATTTTACACTTGAGTATTTAATTGTTACGTCCCTAATGGTTCCTTTATAATTTCCCAGAGCGTATTTGGATTTGTCTCAATATTTATTTGTGCTATTTGTGTTATTGATGACTTAATTTGTGTTTGGTATTCTTGTTCGAGTAAGTATGAATTATTTATTTTGAAGTAGCCCTGGCCCTTTTTCGTTGTTTCTATTTCAAGTCGTATGCATACTAGTGAGTGATCAGATTTGAAGCCTGGTGCTATGTTACAATATGTAATGAAATTAATTATATTGCTCGTAACTAAAAAATAATCAAGTCTGCAAAATATTGGAGGGTTAGTGTTTGAGTGCCAAGTATAAACATTTTTGTCAGGATTGTGAAGTCGCCAAATGTCACATAAATCATAACTTTCAATGAGCTCATTTATGTTCAAGCAACATTTTTTTTTGTATCTAGCCTTCCATTTAGTTTGTCAGCTTTATGATCAATCACCGTATTAAAATCGCCTCCAATTATTATTGAATGGTCGAAGTATGTTTGTAAATAGTTTTCCAAAACATTTAAAAAAGTCAACAGTGTCAGTATTTGTACCATAAACATTTATCAAAATTATTTGTCTCCCATGAGTTTCAATATGTGAAAGTTGCAATCTGCCTTCAACAATATCTATGTATTCTTTAATTGTATAATCAAGATTTGTATTTGGATTAATGAAAATACCTACTCCAAGAGAATTTGAACTATTTCCACTTAAAAACAAATCTCCACCCCATTCATCTCCCCAAATATTCTTGTCTATTTTTTCGCAACAATGTAATTCTTGTAAAAAACATATCTAAAATTTATTTTCTTTTAACGATTGGAGTACCTGACGACGTTTTGTTGATGATGCAAAACCTTTAGTGTTGAAACTACCTAATTTTATAGTCATATTGATTACAAATGTGTTTAATAATTTTATGAATTATGTCCTTATAAATGTAATTGTTTTCATTAAATGTCTTAAGATAATTTATTTCTGTTACGAACGAAAGACACGTCCCATGCATGTTTAAAACAAAGAGTGCCATTCGGCTTAAAAAAAGATTATGAGTGTAAATTTAAGGCTCCGCCATGCCTAATAATAGCTGTGTTAGCGTTCCATTAATACTATTCTTATTGAAAGTGTTTAGATTGTTCCAAGTATCTAAAATCTGACGAATACGGTTTTCACGGAAAACACAAGTCGCTAAAAACTTTGGGTTCGGGTGGCTTTCGCTAGGTAGTTGCACGAATCACATATTTTGGGGGGCTTTACTACTTCAGAACATATATAAAGTACTGATTGTGCAGGCATTAATGCCAACGTTTTTTTTAAAATCAGTTTTTATGTAAGATGATTCCCATTTACTTAATCAAAATAGCGGCCCATATTGGACCTTAGCTTCTATTTTACATACACATGGTCGAGATTAAGTCATCAACAAAAAAAAGTATTATGGGTACATGTCGTCTTCCGCTCTTACAGCCATGATGACGTATGATTACACAAATTCAGTAATGCCCACGCATTTGTTGTTTTCTTCATTAACTGAATGTATTTACTGTTTTAAATACCTTATTTCTGCAGTATCTGTGGTAGACGCAGAACCCCACCACGAACACGTCCACTATGACCAGGAGATTTAAATATGGCTTATTGCCAAAAATATGGTTACACATAAACTAAACATCAGTAGAATATGTACGTGTTCGCTGTTATACCTTGTTTCTGCAGTATACGTAGTTGACGCAGAACCCCACCACGAACACGTCCACTATGATCTGTAGATTCAAATATGGCTTATTGCCAAACATACGGTAACACATACCTAAACATCAGTAGAATCTGTACTAGTTCGCTGTTATACATTGTTTCTGCAGTATCTGTAGTTGACTCAGACTCCCACCACGAACACGTCCACTATGATCTGCAGATTCAAATATGGCTTAATGCCAAATATATGGTTACGCATAACTAAACATCAGTAGACTTTCTACGCGTGCGCTGTTATACCTTGTTTCTGCAGTATCTGTAGTAGATGCACACCCCCACCACGAACACGTCCACTATGATCAGGAGGATGAGGATGGAGCCGAACGCCAGAAGGATGTCCGGGAACATGGCTGAAAAAGCGGCACGGACGTGATATGAGACGTACTTTTATGTTTTGTTTTTGTTATCTCCCTTTCCTATCTGATTTTCAGAGATTTATTTCGTGTCTTTTTCGTTACCCACTAACAAAAATACGTTTTATATATTAACATTAATAAACGTCAACATCGACAAATATTATAATTTCTATTATCGAAAAATGCACATTTATTCTACAGCAACGGCTACAATCGGGTTTAAATGAGAAAATAAGGACTGCGCATGCGTCATCAATAGATCGGACTCGTCTAGACGCTGTGTATACTTGCATTTAATAATAGTTCGCTGCGCAGCGAAGTATGATTTTTTATTTAAATTTCTTAATACGCATTTCTGAACATAGGTTATTATCAACATTTAGTATCATATTATTTAAAAAAAATACTGACATCATTAGAATCAATAGATGGTTTTACATTATAATTTTCGTACAAAATCGTACAGTCCATCTTTAATAACATACATAACAAAGGGTCTAACTGCAATGCAAGTAATTATCAAAGTTCGTTAGAAAACGATTTCTTCAATTGCAATACTGTACTAAAGAAATGCAATTGATTAATAGAATCCAATTACAGAAATTCAACTATAAACGAATACCTATACATATCTTCATTACATTTTGACATCAGTTTGCGTCTTTTTGCGGCAATAAATGCAAATTGATTTGTGCCAATTACTGTTTTAAAATAGCATAACAATTGTTGACTCATAATTACTACTTATTTTATGACATATATATAGCATGTTGTTGTGAATGTGTCTCGGAATGCATATGGGCTGCAGATCCCCTATTATATATTACAGTATTATTATGTGTATGAGAGCCCACGTGACATTAATTGCGAAACAACGTTGAAAGCTTCAGTCATTGTTTAATACGAACGACAACTCGTTCAGCGTGTACTAATCACGTGGTCTTAGATAATACAGGTTATCTCCCTTAGATTATGCCCTATAGCTAATGCACGACAGTAATATGCCATGAAAAAATAAAAACACAATTATTTGAAAACAGCACAATATAATCTTTAATTCGCTTCTACATATATACGGTCCACATACTCCCTATGACTTAGGGTGTGTTTTAAGAATGATGTGTTAACATACTCTAAGCATACCCCGCTCCTACAAAAGATGCATGTTGGCTGCATCCCTCTTTAATGTAAGACTATACATACGGTCCACAGACCCACAGACTCGCCAGACTAAAGGTGTGCTTAAAATGCGTGCGTAAAAATATCGGCAGTGACCCGCACCTATCAAGCACGCTCTCCGGTTGCATGTCACCCTACATCCCAATACTGGACATTCTAAACATGCAATGTAGCAGTATTTGTATTTTTAATATACACGTTACTACAGGCCAAAAGTGTAACGGTTGCGTTTTCTATCAGACTTCTACCAAAGAGGCACTCGTTGCATGTCTACACACACACACCACTAGACTGGACATTCTAAACATGCGCAATGTACCTGTATTTCTACAATTAATATACACATAGTTATATAATCGACGTGTTGAGTTTGTTAGCAGACCCCTACCAAAAAGTTGAATGCCTCTACACACACCTACCCTGGGCATACTGAACAAGAACTGTACCAGAATTTGTACAATGGATATATAATTGTAGTTACAAAAGACGTGTTGCATTAGCTATCAGACCGCTACCAAAGACGCGCTCCGGCTATATGCCTTCTTACACCAAACACTGTGCATTCTTAACATGCAATGTATCAGTATTAGTACAGTATTAGTACAGTATTAGTAAACCGCACCGAAGACGCACTCCGGCTGCATGCCTCCCCACACCCCGCTGGACTGGCAGGTCATGATGGGGTCCCCTATGAGCGCGTAGTTGTTTTCACAGGAGTAGGTGGCGATGGAGCCCTCGTGGCGCCCCCAGGACATGTCTACTTTGCCGTTCGATATGGTCTCCAGTACTGGGCACTCTGAAAAAAATAAAGCCCTTTAAAAGGACTATGTCAACGAAAAGGGCCTCAAGGGGGTTATTTCTTCAAAAATATGAAATTAAGATATGAATAAAGAAAGACATATAGTGACGGTTAAAATAAGGATAAGTAATTAAGTATGTATGTTTTTATTAACCTGACAGGTGTATATAGCATACATAATATACACATTGAACAAAATACTGTTTAAGTTACACCCGGCCCAAGAGGCCTATATGTTCCCATAGCATAGTTGAAAATACGGAACGTTAACTGAAATATATAAGGTATTTATGATGCGAATTTGTTTTCGCATTCTGAGATAAAAATCAATATATAATATGGGTCTTTTTTGTTTGGCTCTTTTAAGGTTTATATTTTGACGCCCGAATTTACAGTATTTTGTATAACCATAGTTTACACACATTTCCACACAATGCTGAATCGCGCAGTTGTTTATAATGTACTGTCTACTATCATTTCTTGGTATACATGGATCTTAAGTTGTGAGTACGATGCCCGCTTCGGGTTTTAATTTTTACACACATTTTTGCTTATTTGATTTATCAAATATATCATTATGTATTATATTGTTTATTCTCGTATGTGTCTTAGTATAGCGCATTTCTATCATCTGGTGGCATTTATTGTGTAATAGGAAACCAATGTTTCGTTGACATAGTCCTTTTAATTGCCCAGAGAAAATGCTTGATTGTTTGTTTTTAAAAGTGTTTGTTTGTTTGGAGTTTTCGCCGTTTTAAACAGTCTTTCAGACATAACATGGCGGTCAGTTAACCTATTCACACTTTTCCTGGGCAAGCGTAGCCGATCTAAGCGGTTTACCAGTGCTAAGTGCACAAACTTATGCCAGTAACTGACAACTGTAAAACGACAACTATACACTTAGGCAAACGTGCGTGTTAAACTGGGATTCAAATTGGCAAATACTGTTTATAAAGCTCTTAAGGAATATTTTTGATAACATAACATTTATATTAGAGAAATTCAAATAATATAATATAAAAGATAACAAGCGCTGTCGACTTTTCTTTTGCTTGTCAGACTTTCTGGCATTTTGTTTTCTAAAACAATCTAAATAAAAGAGGCCAATTAAACAAAATTAATTTCTTTCTTGAGCTAATGAGTGAAAGCATTTTTTTGAAATATCAAAACAGTGACCTTGACCTTGACCCAACTAACCCAATGTGCAATCACACGCAATGTCTTGTTTTACAGTATCTATAAATCGAATTTTATTAAAATATTTCAGTTTGTTCTCTAGTTATAAAAGAAGATTTTTCTTCTATTTTTAGTAATAGTGACCTTGACATTGACCCCACCCACCCACCACAAATGCAATCCCGAGTAAAGTGTTGCTTTAAGGTATTTATGTATGAAGATTGATTTTCAAGTTACAGAGTGGAAATCAAAAGTTGTCGCCGCCATTCCACCCACTGAAAATGTTTAAAGTGTAAAATGCCCATAATTTTGACAAATATCAAACTAGAGTTATCAAAACTGGCCTATGAGTATATTAATAGGGAATAAGTGTTCTTAGTTTGAATGAAATCCCTGGAGCCATTCCTGAGAAACCGGCTTACTGAAAAACTTAACCTGTTCATATGCTTATTTGTAACATTTCCAAGTGCAAAAAGGCCCATAATTGTCACAAATTCAGACAAGAGTTATCAAAAATGGCATATGAGTTCATTTTAATATCGGGAATAAGTGTTCTAAGTTTGAATGAAATCCCTCAAGCCATTCATCAGCAACCAGCTTACTGGAAAACATTAACCTGTCCATATAGCTTATATGTACAATTTCTAAGTGTGAAAAGGCCCATAATTAAGAAAAATTGAACTAGAGTTACGAAACTTGACCTATGAGTTCATTTTAATGTGGGGAATACATGTTTTAAAATTGAATGAAATCCCTCAAGTCATTCCTGAAAAACTAGCTTACCGAAAATCTTTAACCTAGCTCGGACGCCGACGCCAACGCCGAGGCCGACGCCAACGCCGGGCGAGTAGAGTAGCTTGTCTTTTCTTCGAAAAGTCGAGCTAAAAATCACCTACTCAATCTTACATAAACAAAACATATGTATGCAATTTTAGCCAATTTTAGCCATATAGAATAAAATGGCGGCGCAAATTTAAAGATTGTAAGAAATGCATTTTAAGTTTCTACTATATAGTTTTATGAACACGGTCCCAGGTCTACATACGTATGAGGCACGTGGGTTCCGTGCCGCTCCACGTAGAGGCGGCCTCACAGATCCTCTGTGTCTGACCCACCAGTTCGTAACCTTCAATGCAAGAGTAGTAGATGGCTTGGCCCACCGCTAGCCCCGCCGTCGTGTTCACGCGTCCGTTCACGGGAATGTCCGGCTCCGGGCAACCTGAGGGATGGGCAAATGTATTGTTCAGTGTCGAGCTAATGACATTAATTATTTTGTCTTTAAGTGTTTTTTTTCGGAAACATTTATGTAGTATGTCATTACGATTTTTTTTGTATACGATAAATGTAACAATCGATATGCATGAACATTGTATATTTAATAACGAACTTATTTCTTGTCTGTTTTAGTGCAGAACTATTTTCGCCGTTTATATGTACTAAGAATTGTGAAAACATGAAATTTCAACCGCCTCAATGTCTATCTATTAGGTTTCATCAATAAAAAAGTATAAAACATCAAGTTTATTAACTTGAATTAACAGTGACTATGCCAATTGTTTTAATCAGTGTTAAGTCCAAAGGTTACTTACCAAAAACGCATGTAGGCGCGGCATCGCTCCACTTTCCATTCGACTGGCACGTGCGAAACTTGGGTCCGGAGAGTCCGTAACCCGTGAAGCACAAGTAGGACGCCACCTGGCCCTCCGCGGTGGCCGCCGGAAGCTTTACCTCACCGTTGGTAGGGTTTGGTAGGTCGCCGCAGTCTGAAAGAACGAAGGAAGTTATGTAGCCATGAGGGACGCGTACGTTTGGTTATTGTTGTTTATTGATGGTGTGGCCTTTAATGCATTTTGGAAGATCGAGAATATCGGTAGAACCGATGGATGCTCCCCGATGCCGCGATGACTCTGCTAGACAACGCAATCAAGTAACCCATTCTGGCAAACAATTGTGCCAAGCCGATAAAAAATCCCTCGATCCATCCCTGGTCAGTTTTGATATTTGACCCCTAATTGTGCCCTTAAACGTTGACTTATCGACCTGGATCACGTGAGCTCATACCAACTTGTTGAGGCTAACATGTGTGCCAAGTAGCTTTAAAACCTTCCATTCACGGCCGTGTTAGAACCCTGACAAGCAAAGTGCCAATTTTGACCTTTGACCTCTAACAGTTAACTTGACATTTGGCCTACGGATCTGGTTCATGCAAGCGACACGCCGCTTCATTTAGGCAAAACATTCCGCAAAATATTTTTAAAATCCCTTTATTCATGGGCAAGTTATAGCCCGGACAAGCAAAGTGACAATTTTGACCTTTCACCTTTAAGAGTGATATTGACCTTCGAACTACGCGACTTGGTTATGCACATTAGTATATAGGCAAACATTTGCGCAAAGTATATGAAAGTATATGAATATCCCTCCATCCATGACCAGACTATAGCCCGGACAAGTAAAATGCCAATTTTGACCGTTGACTTCTAAGACTGACTTTGACCTTTGACCAACGGAACTGTTTATGAGCCTGACATGCCCATCTT
Source organism: Congeria kusceri (assembly GCA_027627225.1). Taxonomy (NCBI): domain Eukaryota; kingdom Metazoa; phylum Mollusca; class Bivalvia; order Myida; family Dreissenidae; genus Congeria; species Congeria kusceri. The sequence continues at coordinate 100,548,101 of CM051024.1, forward strand.
ATTAAGTAAATCGTTTGTACCAAGTTATTATAAAATCCCTCGATCCATAGCCAATGTATAACCTACGGTGATGGCTCATGCGCGCGACACACCGTCTTATTGAAGCGAACAGTTTAGCCAATACATTTTAAAATCCCTCCATCCGTGGCTACATGACAGCCCGGACAAGCGAGTCTCCATCCGTGGCTACATGACAGCCCGGACAAGCGAGTCTCCATCCGTGGCTACATGACAGCCCGGACAAGCGAGTCTCCATCCGTGGCTACATTACAGCCCGGACAAGCGAGTCTCCATCCGTGGCTACATTACAGCCCGGACAAGCGAGTCTCCATCCGTGGCTACATTACAGCCCGGACAAGCGAGTCTCCATCCGTGGCTACATTACAGCCCGGACAAGCGAGTCTCCATCCGTGGCTACATGACAGCCCGGACAAGCGAGTCTCCATCCGTGGCTACATTACAGCCCGGACAAGCGAGTCTCCATCCGTGGCTACATGACAGCCCGGACAAGCGAGTCTCCATCCGTGGCTACATTACAGCCCGGACAAGCGAGTCTCCATCCGTGGCTATATTACAGCCCGGACAAGCGAGTCTCCATCCGTGGCTACATTACAGCCCGGACAAGCGAGTCTCCATCCGTGGCTACATTACAGCCCGGACAAGCGAGTCTCCATCCGTGGCTACATTACAGCCCGGACAAGCGAGTCTCCATCCGTGGCTACATTACAGCCCGGACAAGCGAGTCTCCATCCGTGGCTACATTACAGCCCGGACAAGCGAGTCTCCATCCGTGGCTACATTACAGCCCGGACAATCGAGTCTGGCGGAACTATGAAATGTTATACAAAACAGTTCGCCGAAATTTTTCGTGAAACATAAAAAACTACAAGGCGCTGTTTCGAAGAGCCAGTTGAAAGCAGGAAGACATCCGTGTCAAATGTATAAAGCATCTACGACTTTGAAAAGTGAACTATATACTTATTAATTTACTTACTTCCACTATGACATAAGTCTTTCTTTGCACAGATATGCATGTCAATATACCAGATGTACTAGAACGGGGCGTCTCTTGTATCTTGCTCTATCCCCCCCCCCTAACTCAACTAACAATTCTTCTGGGGGCGACTGTCATATTGGAGAGAATCCCGGTGCACTCGATACAATCTCATCACACGCACTCCCTACCATATAACTCTCTTATATTCTCTTGTGTATAACCAAATATTGATCTTACCTAGTAGGCATTCATCGACGGCCGGATCGTAGATTTCGCCGGTCAGCTTGCACAGACACCTAGAGGATCCCAGCCCGTCATTGCGGCACGTAGCGCCCACCGTGGCGCATTGGGCCGTCACTGAACACTTCCCTTCCCAGGCCATGCCCACTGGAAGAGACGAGCAAATCAACTGATCGCTAATGAATTTATAACTACTAGGGTTGGCATCGAATACCAAAATAGGTATTTTAATATTCGCTTTTTCATTCTATCGAATATTGGCATAGACTTTTAGTACCTACTTAGAACTTTGTGGCCTACAAGACATAATAATTATTTTTATTACCGATCAGCCAGGACTGTCATATCTTCATTAACAAATCGCGCTTTATAATAAATGCATAAATTGCACAGTGCAAAAGCATTATCAACTGCAGGACCCAATTAATTCTACTGTTAAACAAAACAGTTTTCACAATCTCACACATTTTTATCAGTTTGAAAAAAAAGCACGCTCCAAGCATTAGTCTATTAGCAAATTCGAGTAACGTTTCTCAAACATAATGACTGTTAAATGTGTTACTTTGTTATTTGTTTCTCTTGTAAGAAGTATAAACTTATAGTTGTAAGAAAAAATTAACATGTAGTGTTGCCTACTGTCGTATGTTATTGTGTATTACTGGCGACTAGACACGTGGAGACTGACACCGACCCGCATATTCAATAGATTTCAGTCTGACACGTGACACAGGGCCATTCTAGTGAAAACATGGTATTAGGTATGTATTGGTAAAATACTGCCATTATGTTGACGGAAAATTACATTAGAAAGAAAATAATTGTTTTTTAAACAACAACAAAAATTTGCGAATAATCCATGGGCGTTTTAACTATTCGAATGGCGACCATTCAACGAATATTCGAACAGTCTTGCCATCATTAATAACTACTCCTACTAAGGCCAATCTGATGTGAGTTTGGTCAGTGGTCACCATACTGGACAGATGGTGTTTACTCCGGCCACTCCAGTCCTCCCCCCCCCCTCCCAGTTCACAAGACCACATAAAAATTAAAGATGTGTCTGTTAATATAAATAGCTAGAAATTGCAACTATGATTCTAAAATCGTCCCAACTTTTGATGTTTCTCTTTTAAATAAATATGAAAGGATTTCTGGAACACACCCCGGGTCTTCATTTAATGCAGCTTCGCCGCGGAAGGGCCTCATTAACTTCGAAATATACACACAAGACATTTCCGTCAAACAAGGAAGACCCAGTTTCTGAATGGCTAGGATTATTGTCAATCGACAATTTCTACCTGATTTTACAGATAGATATATTATGGGAGAACTAAACAGCAAAGGTCTTTTTTTGCAACACTGGTGAAATTAAAAATGAATTGTCCTTACGGCGAGATTTAATTAAAAATGGTCATTCAGAAAGCTGGGACTGATTTGTTTGACGGGCATGTCTGGTAAAACTTGGTATACTGATAACGATGTTTGTCGGAGTTCGACCAAAGTAGGCGTGGTTATCACCCCCTACATGTAACTGTATTAATAACTCGTCTTTTCATTGGTTAAATTTTCCTTGCAGACTTGGACACGGAACCAATGAGATGTCTCATTAATCATTTTCATGAGCATGAAGTTTTGCTAGCCTAAACTACGGTCTCCCACGGTCGGATAATAAAGCATAGCGTATTTGAGCGAACGTGGGTTCCAACGATGGCTTTAGGCATACTGGGAATAAAACTACTCCCAAATTGGGACGTAAGGAATATATAAACACTTATATGAAAAGTATGAGCATGGCACGTAATATCCAACTCATTATTAGACTTATTTCGAGATTATTTAGGCATGCGTTCCAATCATACTGAAACCGTGTATCCCCAACATTTTTTATTTGTCTGTGAATACATTTTTGTTCTTAACTATTCCAGTACTATAGTTTTGCTACAAGAAAATGAATTCGAGATAAATAGGAGATTTTCTTGTTTTAGTAGAACCTATATGTTTATATTTGTGCGAAATATGATCGATATGCCCGTTTAAGAGAATAAGCTATTTTTACGGCATTATTACTGGAAGATCACGTGAATTCGCGGGGTACAATTTTCGCGCAAATGTGTTCGTGGACATATTCGCATGGTCTTATATTCGCGCAAACCCGTTTAAAAAAAACAAGATCAGTTGAGTTTAACAAATATAAATGTATGTATCAATTGATCGGTGTAACGCCCGACTGGGCAGAACGCTTGTAGTGGGTCATATTATGACAGCTTGTGCATTGCAATAAACTTCTCAATAATAGTGACCGCATCATTAGACGAGGTCATAGATCATGTCGTGTCAATCTGTCAATAAATGTATGTTGTTAATTTAATGCTGACTTAAATTGAGGCTCCACATCGGGGTTGCTTATTCTTGAAACAATATCTATTAATATGTCAACTGCAAGCCTTCGGATATAAAATCATTATCCTTTTTCAATTATTTAAATTTCTCATTTATGTGACAATACTTAACATGTTTTAAGATTCATTAACATCCAAGCTGACCACTTACCGACAAAGCACTCGCCGAACGCGGACCATTTTCCGGTAGAGAGGCACTCGCTCTCGGAAGTTCCGCTCAGCGTGTAGCCGTCGTTACAGGAGTATATGGCTTTAGCCCCTTGTAGCGTGCCATCGGGGTACGTCAATCCGCCGTGGGCTATCGACGCAGGCAATCCGCAGTCTGTGTAAAAGATATATCAGACGCGCAGATAAGGCGCGTACAGGCGAAATTTATGCACATATTATCAAATCAGGGAATACATTTACGCACACAATTTCAAATGTTTGCGTACACATGGAAAGCAAAACCAGATCAGTAAAGGATTTCGGACTGTGAAAAGTCCCACATGTAGAAATTCCTTATTAAAACAATGTTGTTATCTTCTTGGAACATTTACTTCATTATTTAAGGAAATTCCATTGCATTAATTTGCACTGACAACTGAATTTCTAACTGAAAAACATTCATTTATTCCCATACATTTTGGATTCAGTGTTCATTTTCCCCATAAATTCTTAGTCGAGTGTTAATTTACCCCCAACTCCAAAACTTATCTGGAACACAGATATAGACTCTTGTAGCCTTCCCTCTGTTATTCATAGTATGCCACTATTTGATCACGGTTATACTTTTATATGATACGTTGTATATATATAATATAGAGTATATTTGTTAGTATCGGTGTGATAACGCGTAGTATCATCACCAGAAAGGGAGACAATTAATATTTTCATGAGCTCTTAATTAATACACACAAAATAATATATATGAGTGATATAAGGATATATCACATATTTTTCTATACCAGTATTTCATTACTTTAAGTAACTTAGCATTACATAAAAAAGGTTTTTTCAAATACGGTCAAGGAGTATACAAAGGTAACAAGATGTAGATAAAAAGAGAGTGCTCATGAGTAACTTGAACAAGCTGAATGCGCTAGTCAATTAGTGCCGGTTACTCCAGACCTATAGCTAATTTTGTCATGATATATCTACTAAAACTAATCTGTTCATATCATGTGTCCTATATAGTGTTACTTACTTAGACCAATTATTAAAGTAGTTTTCTTGCTCATTGCTTCGTTTTGTTATGTGTCATGTAGGCATAAACAAGCCATCATGTCACGAACATGACTTGCACAAAGTGAAATAATTTTATCGAGGGTTGATGGCAGATGGCACCAACTGCCATTAAAATAATAAGCAGTTGGTACCTTCTGGGTTTCAACTCGACATATTTCGATTGCAACCCTGTTATATAAATATTGGCTGTTCTGGTCAAAATATTCTGTTGCCAATTATGTTCTTACAAGAGTGCCATTGTCACTCAGATACGCCCGTCAAAGGAGCATTTTTTGGCGGTAATGATTCAACGACTAAAGAGAGAAAATCCATCCAGCTGGCCAAAGATAAGCTTTAGATTTGATTTCTTATATCTGACCATTGACCTTGAACTGTGACATTGACCTTGGACCTAGGGACCTGGTTCTTGCGAGCGACACTCCGTTTCACCATGCTTATACTTTCTGCCAAGTTATTTGAAATTCTATCCATGCTGGACAAAGATATGCTGCGGACAAAGTGTTAAGGATTGATTTCTTATATTTGACCTTTGACCTTGAATTGTGACCTTGACCTTGGACCTAAGGGCCTGGTTCTTGTGCGCGACACTCCGTCTCATCATACTTACCACTTCTGCCAAGTCATTCGAAAATCCACCCATGCTGAACACAGTTTTGCTTCGGACAAAGTTCTCCCGCCGCCCGCCCGCCCGCTTGGGCGTTCCTATAACACGACCCGTTTGTTTCAAAAGGGCGTATAATTATTAATGTGTTTGAAATTTTAAACATAAATACAAAGATTTACCTCTAATACAGTTAGTTCCACCGAAACCTGGTTGACAAGTGCACGTGTACCCGCTCAGTTTGTCCACGCACGTGCCGCCATTCATGCACGGGTTGGAAGCGCACTCGTTAACCTCTGAAAGGCAATTGTCGGTGCAATCATGTAGTAACTCCTGTTTTTCAATATGCTGTGCAACAAATTAATTGTTTCTTTTTTAAGGTTATATATACGTCTACACGAGCTGCAGGCGGATAATGCCAATAGTCGCCAAATATTCGCACAGCGCCTAACAATTTATGATAGGGACAATTCAACTGATAATGTATTAACCAATTGTCATGTCAAATTGTACAACAGTTCCGGGACTCGAACATGGGACCTCTCGTACACAGTTCTTCCCCGATGATGGGCCCGCTGCACAATGTTATACATGTGTGCTTATGGAATTCGTGTATGTGTACGCAAGAAAAAAAAAATAACTAGAGCTAAAAGATATTAATACCCCCCATACCGAAATGAAGAGGTTTGCAGTTGTATTGTATTGACACAGAACAATGTTTTAACTTACAAAATGACCTGCATAAGGCGAAAAAAATGATTGAAATGCAAAAAGAAGAGTATAATCGGGTATTTTAAAAAGTGCTCGCTTTAGCGGGGTGGTAGTAAAATCGAGGTTGTCGTAAAGCGCGGTTTAGTGTATGACTATCAGTCGAAACCTTCATTCCGCCTCATGGGCAGTGCTCACCTGTCTGACAAAGTGTCCCTGTCCATCCTGCCTCACACACGCACGTATATCCGTTCACTCCATCCGTACACTGGGCGCCGTTCTTGCAGGGGTTACTGGCACATTCGTTGATATCTGAAGAAACAATTACATCGACTAAACCTAACCCTAGCCTTAACTAAGGGAACCCAAACCTAATCCTAACCATAGGGTCAGAAACCTTAAAAACCTTGTTGGGTCGCCAATTTTTGTCCCAATACATCGGCAACTATATATATATATGATTTGCCATTATATGAACTTCAAACTGCATAGCAAAACAATGAAAACAAAATGAACCAATAAGAATAACGGTTGAGAGATATTTTGGGTTCATAACCCGACAATGATAAACTTACATTTGTATCATGTTCATCTTAAATGCAGCTAATAGTCAAGGAAGATATAGCTAGGGTAAGGAGCAATCCATACTATACGATGCAGAAGGTCAAATAATAAAACAACAACGTAATTACATTTCACAGCCACAACAAGAACAAGAACAAGAACACCATAAAGAGCTTCAACTTACTAGTATCACAATGGACGCCAGTATAGCCCGCCACACATTTGCAGTCATACGACTCCACTCTGTCGAGACATGTGGCACCGTTTGCACAGAGATTGACAGCACAGTCATTAATATCTGAAGAACAATAATAGTCGGTTTATTAAACAACATATTTTCAAAAATAATATTATGAAATAATAATTCTGCGAACAACCGTTTGCATTAAATGTTGGTACTTACTGTCAAACGGTAAAATACTATATATAATAACTAGCAACACTGCAATCTCTTGTTTTCTTTTTGGTTCAACATTTAGAGTGTATATTTAACAATAACATGGAGACGAGTTAGGTATTCACCACAATTAGTCATGAATGAGAACTCTGCGATTTAATGCCGTAAGAAGAACTATTGTATTGAATATGTATGTTAACCAATGTGGTTTACCCGATATGCTTTATTAAAGCTTTTACAAACACTAGACAGATACGAATAGTTATAATTATTTGTTAATGCATAGCGTAAAAATACACGTACATGTTTCTTTCTCCAATTGTCAAACAAAACGCAATACAAACACAAGATAATTACATTGGTACCGTTCGCTGGGATACATGATACGTTTAACATACCATTGGTACCGTTTGCTGGGATACATGATACGTTTAACATACATTGGTACCGTTCGCTGGGATACATGATACGTTGAACATACATTGGTACCGTTTGCTGGGATACATGATACGTTTAACATACTTGCGCTGCATGTGGGTCCTTCATACCCAGCATCGCACTTGCATCTGTAGCTGTTCTGTAGGTTAAGGCACTGTCCATGTAGACAGGGGGACGACACGCACTCGTCGATGTCTGAGAAAATAATGGCATAGCATTAGGTAATCCATTTGACGTTAAATATATTCTGCGTATTTTACGTGATCACTGAATCTATTCTGCGTTTTTACGTCATAATTGAATCTCTTCTGCGTATTTACGTCATCATTGAATCTATTCTGTGTTTTGCCGTCGTCATTGAATCTTTTCTGAGTAGTTAACGTCGTCATTGAATCTATTCTGGGTAGTTATCATCATCATTGAATCTATTTTGCGTATGTTACGTCCAATGGAATCTATTCTGCGTATTTCCGTCATCATTAAGTATATTCTTTGTATTTTACTTTATCATTGAATCTATGTTGCGTAGTTAACCTCATCAATGAATCTATTCTGCGTAGATTTTGTCATCATTGAATCTATTCTGCGTGCTTGTGAGATTGCAACGATATGTAAGTGTTTTTGTTAGTAAATGAATAAACGGATGTCACTTACATCATTTGCAATCGATACAATAGTAGTTACAAAATAAACAAAAACACAAAATGTTAACGCTATAAAACGCATATCTTAGCTTTCTTAGTTACATGTGTGCAAAGCCATGTATGCGTGTGCTTAAGTTTTGCACTGATATTTTCTCCCGTACGAATATTGGCCACAGGTTGCGTTGGAAAGGTGTAATAATCTTAAATAGGGGAACCATGGGTCTTTACATTCCACGGTGGGAAGCGCCAATCACACCGAACATCGGCTCAACGTCTCATGCAAACGACGCAGTAATGGATTAGGGTGCAATGACGAGCTGTCGATCCTGCGACACCTGGGATTCGAATTCACTAGAACACTAGAGCACCGATACGCACGTGTAATGTCTGTGCAACGAAGACGTTTTATTTCTTATTTAAATTCTTTATTATTAGAACATGTACGTGCAACCCAAATACTTACACACAACATGGCATTTTGAAGGTACTACCTGAAGAGCAGTTTTTTCCAGTGAAGCCTGATTCGCACGCGCATTTATAATCTGCCTGTAGGTTTGTGCACGTGCCGCTTACACACGGGTCGGGCGTACATTCGTTGATATCTGAAATACTCAAGCAAAGTAAAACACCCCTTTTAATGTCCCTTTTAGTAACATACTAATACTAGTAAACACGTACTTGCTATCAACACATATAACTATAGTTTATTTACATCCTTTTGAAACAATAGACCTTTCCGGATTTTGCCACAGATAGTCTAAACTCCTAACCAACTATTGTTAAAGGATTAATTTATATTCGTCCAATATCAAAATCATTACCGCGTGTCCTTGTGTGCGAAATAATTTAACCGTAAAACACGCGATATCCAAGTGCAATGATTGGATAAATTGCAGATAATTTTGCACAATGATTGACATTTGAAAGGAAGATAAACATGTTTATAAAATATTTATTCAAACAGTGATATCCCAACCAGTCAAACAAAATGGAATGCAGGGTTCTTTGGTAGAGACTGGGAAAATGTAAATACACTTGTGTTCAATATTAGTTCAGATACCGATGCGTAATGGCTCCAATGTAGAATTTTCCACCAAATCTTAGGAACTAACGCCCATATGTTTAATATGAAAATAGTTACTGATAATCTATGTACTCTTTGTAATAATGAAGTAGAAAATATAACACACTTGTTCTGGATTTTCAAAAAATGATTAAATTTGCAGTTCATATTGTAAAAAGAAACAGACAAAGCTTACTTATCCAGGATATGATACTTGGTATTACAAATTCAAATATGAACAATTTATATATTTTATGCCCAAAAATAAATGACATATTTTTCAATGCCTTAGAAAAAACAGCATTCCTTCTAAATTTGGACTAGTTACTAGTTTTAAGGCACTCGTTAGAAATTTATAAAAATACAGCAATAACAGATGAAAAATCAAGAGATTTGTCACTAGTCAGCGTGTTCACAGATAGTGTTTAAGCAAAATTGAATAGACCAGAATTAATACACTTAGGAATAATTGTATTGTTTTACATCATAACATTATTTTTGAAGTCTCTGCAATATTTTTATTACATAATATTATATACTCAATGCAATTCAGTGTCTTTTGCATTTTTTGGTTAAACGTGCGCTGTTTTAATGACATATGTTAATTTAATATATGTAAATGTATTCATACCGTTTAATTTATACATTTTTTGTTATGTAATTACAATTTTGTATGCCATGACATTATTTGTGTAGTCTCCACAAAAAAGAAATTTGAAAGGTCTATTGGATGGGGTGTATTTTTATCCATCCACCAAACACAACATATTTGGAGACACTGACACTTCCAAAATGACTTCAAACATGACCACTTAATATGTCCTATGTAGTACTATATATGAATAGTCACGTGTTACCTCTTATCGTCGATTTTTATTTTGAAAAGACACATGCATTTAATTGTTGATTTCACATTAAGTAAATATATATAAACGACTTTGTTTAAAAGAGACAAAAGTGTATACTCATAATTATAAAACCATTTTCATTGACATATGAGCATAATATTAAACAGTACATTCACGTCTCATTATACATTTTTCCAAATAAATCACTCAGAACTGGTGTTTATGCCAGTAAAATAAACATATATATTATCAATTATGTTTCATAATAAATTCAACATTACATAATGATGCTATCACACTAAAATTGCCTTACCCTCATTACACAAGGTCCCCTTAAAGCCAGGTTCACAGTTGCAAGTGAATTTAGCAATGCCTTCGATGCAGACGCCGTTTTGGCAGGGATTGGGTTCACACTCTTTGGTTTCTGCAAAACATGATTTTCATATGGACGAACCATCAATGTTTGCTTGTGAATGATAAGTGCATATTTCTGGTTTGTGATTTCGACGGGATATGGAACATACTAAAAAGTAACGGTTTAAAAAAAAACTCAAAGTTCCTTTTGTTTTCCTAGTAAACGAATTGCGAACGGTTATTTTACATTGTATTACTTGTTGGTTTCACGATTGTTTATATAAAAACACACATTCAGAAAAGCAAATGTGAATATTTTAAATATTGATAAAAAGCAATGCAATGAATTTGTCGAATAAATCCGTCTTTATATTGGGTTTCTAAACATTTTGTTTTTACATTAATGTCGCAAAGGCTTCGCGAGTCTTCAATGAAAGGAGAATACAATAGAAAAACTGTGAATACTGAGTACAAATAAAACAATGAGCTTTCACTATGGCCAAAGTGCGGTGAATGTACATCTGCGTAGAGTGTCGTACAGGCTTATCCAGGAGGCACTTTCCGCCTATAGTGAATTTATGTTTAGAAGGGACTTCATTGAAACAGAAAATAACATAAAAGTGGAAAGTACCGTCCTGGCTTAGCCTCTGCGGACTGCACAGGCTAATCCCGGACGACACTTTACCCACATGCATTAAGCCATGTTTTACCACGACACGCATTACATGTATTTCATCTAACCTGTTCCACAGAACTGCCCCTTATACCCATCAAGGCATGCACACGTGTAACCACCAGGCTCGTCGATACAGACTCCTCCGTTTTGACATGCGGTGATTCCCTTGCAGTCGTCGACGTCTACATAGACAACAGGCCCCAAATGAATTAAATACCTAAATCCAATGCCGTCATTCCTCCCACGTGGCCGTCAACTTCCGTTATTAACAAAAGTAATACGACTTTTTACTAGACGTCATCTTGAATTATTTATTTATTGAAAGTGTATATAGATTTTTTTTTTTTTAAATTTTATAACAAATATCAGTATTTTAGATGCTTTAAGCATTAGCACGTTTTGACTTTGGAAATGTTTTCAAATCAGTTCAATTACATTAATCAATCAAACTTAATACCATATATTGATGGCTACATTAATGTATGTTTTTGCATTTGTCATACAACCGCACTGCAAGCTGTAACTGACTATGCTGATCCATACGCCAGTAAATATAAAGAGAAACATAGAGCCCTTAATATGTCGCTCAATTTAAACGTGCTCATCCTTATTTCTTAATTGGAGTTGGGGTTAGAATGATGCATGTATGACCGTATTACTTGCCTGATTGACAAAAACCCCCTGTATAACCATCCTGGCATTCACATACGTATTTCGCCACGTCGTCTTTGCACGTTGCGCCATTTTTACATTCGTGATTCTTGCATTCATCAATATCTGCAAATAACATTGAAATATTGATATACGGTTAATACCGACGTCAAATGACATACGTTTGTCTACATGCATGTAACAAGTCGGTTTGGTTCGCACTCCAGATTGAAAGGGGGAATCCAGGCGCGGAAACAGGATTTGGAGTTAGTGATGGCGGAAAAAATCTATACCTTAATACATCAAATATGTTGCAAAAGAGTAACAGTCAAATTGTCGGATTGCATAGTGTAACTTCAATGCAACGTAACGCGATAACGGCTTATAAGTTTCATTGGTAAATGAGCGATATAACTTTGTGAGTGTTAGGCAAATATAAAGAAATGTAAGATATTGTTAAATGTATTGTTAATTAATTTGTTAATCGTTCCGTTTTTCAGAACCATGAAGTTTGTATCTGCTGTGCAAATTACACGTTTCCTGGGTTTTGTCTAATGACCGCGTAAAGTACTTTGAAGCACGTGATGGTGGCATTGTTTATTAATAAAAACTCGTGTATAATATACTGTGTTGATATAATGGAGAATAATTTACAAGTGACGTATATTAAGATTGACCAGATCATGCTAATTTTGTTAAAGAAATTGATTGGCTGATACTGGATTCATTTTGATTGATTTACTTTGAGAGTAATTGTAATTTACTGTAAACAAGTTGACCGTATAGATGTCACTTAAGGATAATAAACAACAATGTACGGCTTGTGCAAACTGTGAAACCGTTATCACAACATGGCCCAGTTTTGTTATTTGTGGATACAATGCATCATGTTCGCGCCTGCTACAAACCGTTAATTCGCGGCCGTTGTCAAGACTTGACCCCCCCTGCCAGTTATCAATTGTCGTTAATTGGACATGTTTGGCATGTGTTGTAAAAACGTTAGACTGCCCCCGCCCACCTGCTAGGCAGGAAATACGACTGGAATTCATGTTAACTTTGCAATCAAACTGGGAAAAAACATGACTTTAAACAAAAATTCGTTCTTTAAATAAATGTGAAAATCGAATATTCGTATTCGTTTTTTATATTCGATTATTATCCAATATTCGAATATTCGAGTATTCGGTCCCATCCCTATTTATAACTTCAACGTTTATCACTCTTTGGTAAAGAGAAGGGCCAAGTAATTGTGGGGTTATACACTGATAGAATTCTATACAATTTAACGGAGGGCGTCGCTTCCGCTGCATCCAAATCCACATGTGGGATCGTACAGTGCTTTACTTGAAACAATGATTTAGGGATAACGTAAGCAATACTGCATGACTGCAAAATAACACAAATTGTCTTTTGTGGAAAAGTACAAACCTACTTCGCAGAGCGGTCCTTCGTAACCTGCTAAACACTGACATGTGAAGTTATTTATACCGTCATGACAAATGCCGTTATGTCTGCAGACCACGCCCTCACATTCGTTGATATCTGAATCAAATGATTAAATACATAAACACAGTTATAATTCAAAACAGACAAGACAAGACAAGAGACAATAGTTTTATTCAAGATTAGTACAAAGTACATGATCTAGAAAAAAAAAAAAAAAACGGACATATATACATTCTATACGCGGTCAATGCATTCGGAATTTGTTCTAAAAATCGTGAAATATATGCAAATTCAAAACGAAACGAATTAATTGCAATATAACATATCATAAGTTGCAAACGTATGGAGAGTGATGTACATGTATATTATACATGAATAGATTGTCTAATTTCTAATGCATATTTAATATATTTGGCAACACTTTTAACAACATCAGAGTTAACTGATCCCATTAATGAATTGAACTTATACACAGATGGTCTATCGTAAAATCGTTTATCAAGAAATCGTCGCCTTACTGTTGAGTAACATGGACAAATGCATATAAAATGGTACACATCTTCTAAATCACGCCTTCCACAGTAGAGACAGTGCCTTTCATTTCTTGGTATATTATTTGAGCCATAGCGGCCTGTATGAATTCTTAACGAATGAGCACAAATTCTAAAACGTGTAAAAAATTTCCTGAGACTAGCAGGCAATATATCAAGATAACATTCGTACATAAAATTATTTTTGTAATAAACGTAATCCAACAGAATTGAACTACTTTGTAATGAACCATGCCATTCTTGGATAAAGTTATCAATTACACGTTGTTTGAAAATTAATGGAAAAGAACCATGGATACTTTCGGGATACAAAAATACATCCGAAAAACCAAAATCATCTAAAAGTTTCTTCACAGAGGACACCCAGTTCGAGTGGCCTAATTTACAATCGTCTAAACCTCGACGATACAATGATGAAATAATAACATTATCACTTTGCAATACCTTACACCAGTAAGAAATGATGCGTGTATATCTTGATATATATAAGGGATAACGTCCAAGTTCGCCGTATACACCAATGGATGATGTAGACTTTCTTACATTCAAAATAGATTTGCAAAATTTTAAAATGTACCCGTTCAATATCTTTAGACTTCGTAAAACCCCAAACTTCTGATGCATAATTAAGTGTTGATCCTACCAAAGCATCAAATAATTCACAGTAACTTTTTGGAGTAAGTGGGACCTTCTTAAAATTGAATAATAAAGTATGTAGAGCTTTCAGAGATTTACCAATGATGAACTCATTATTTGCAGAGAAATTGCCATTATATTTAAAACACAACCAAGATAATTAAAATTATCTACTATTTGTATTGGTTCATTTTTATAGAACCACTGTTCATCATCTTTTAAAGCACCACGTTTTCTGAACACCATAATTTTAGTTTTGGAACTATTAACTTCTAAACTCCAGGTATTACAATAATCCGCTAATTTATCCATGTGAGTCTGTAATTCTTCGGGGGACTTACCCAAAATTACCATATCGTCTGCGAACAATAATACTAGTAAAACAATATCATACAATTCAATTCCAGCACTTACATTACTTTGTAAAAACATTTCTAAATCTTCTAAAAAAGGGAGACTAGCAAGGGGGAGATAACTTCGCCTTGCCTTAAACCCACAGAATATTCGAAAAATTCAGAAAAACTAGTACAATGTTTAACGCAGGATTTCACATGCATATACATATTCTTTAGAATTCGTAATACTCTACCACGTAAATCAGCATTAAACAGTTTAAACCAAAGTGCATTTCTATAAATACTGTCAAAGCATTTCTTGAGATCTATAAATGCCACATACAACCTTTTATTGGTATTCAAATAATGTTGAACAACAGATAATAATGAAAATATAGCATCCGTAGTGGACACGCCTTTGCGGAAGCCGAATTGTGCATCACTAAAAAGGTTGTATTTTTCACAGAAAGACACAATTCTGTCGTTTAACACAGTGGTAAATAATTTAGAAAAACAACTTAATAGTGTTATACCTCTGTAATTAGCGACAGAGCTGCGATCACCTTTTAAAAAAATGGTATTATAATCCCCTCCGCCCATGTGTCTGGAAAAACACCCGAAGCTAAAATAGCGTTGAAAATGTTACAAATATACGGAGACAGAATATCACTACATTCAATAAAATATTCGTTTAATAAACAGTCAATACCATGTGCTTTATTACGTTTCAATTTTTTAATAGCGTTGTTAACTTCATCAATAGAAATAGGAAAATCTAATTCGTCATTGTAATCGTCATCTCCATCAAAATTGTGGTTATTACAAAAATCTTCCACATTATTGTTAGATGATTGAAAAATATCTTGCTCCAAGTTTGAAAAGAAGTGGTAAAACTCGTCAAGAGAAATTGAGTTCTCATTTTCAGTGTTTTTCTTTTTACTAAAGTACTTCCAGAAATCCCTGGGTTTACTCCTTTTCAAACCTTCAATATCTCGCAATTTTTTAGACTCAAAATTTTTCTTTTTCTTTGATAATAATTTTTTATAGCGACTTTTACAATCACAATAATTTTCGCGAGAAGTAGACGTCATGCGCTGATTAAATATACGCAAGGATTCTTCGTAAATTCTTCTGGCTTGCATACATTCGCTATCAAACCATTCAGCATGTTTAAGAACTGAAGAAGGAGCAAAAAAACTTTTATTATTATGGTTAATGGACTTTTGAAATAACGGATCAGCAACGCTTTTCACAAGCGCTGAAAATTTATTTACAACATCATTTATGCATGTTGGATCAATACTAGCTGTCAACTGATCAAATTGATCGCAACATGTCAACAACCCATTTTTAAAATCATCTTTAAAATTTGCATTCCATCTGTACTTATTTTCAACATAATCCTGTTTAGGCAATAAATTATTATTACAAATCACAGAAAAATACAATGGTGCGTGATCACTCCATTGATTAAAATTCAGTACGGAGAAGTCCGTTATTTGTGAAAAGTGAGATTCACGTGTTAATACATAGTCAATAGTGGAAGTACCGTTTCGAGATACAAATGTGAATGCACCTTTGTTAAAATCATCAAATAATCGGCCGTTCACAATTCGCATTCCCGAGGATTTACATAGGTCAATCAATTTACACCCAAACGAATTGCATTTTTTGTCCATTGAGGCCCTGCTTAAACAATTATCAGGAATATAATTTTCACAATCAATAAAATCGACACACTGGTCAAATAAGATAAAATCATGTTTTTGTCCAATTCCGGCATTAAAATCACCAGTGATAAAAACCGAACCCAGGATACTAAAATCATTGATATCGTTTTCTAACGCATCAAAAAAATCAAAATCCACAATATTATATGCTGGTGACTCCTCGGGCCAAATGTATACACCACACAAATAAATATTATTTTCTAGATTGAAGAAATATTTACATAGTTTTAACCAAATGATGGAATCGTGTTGATGACTTATTATTTCTACACCCACTTTAATACGTTCATGTACTGGTACTGAAAGAAGATAGATTGATATCACTAGCTTCTGAAGCCCATGTCTCATACATAATTATGATGTCATATTTTGATATAAGTTCCACGAAGTCAGGATCATCCCTTTTCTGTTCTGTTAGTCCATTAACATTCCAGCTGAGGACCTTCACATCACCCCCCTGGAACACCTATTCCTTCATTGGACGGCCATCAATGTAGAGGGTATCGTACGAAATCCACGCATCCTTCCCCTGCTGTTTTGCCTCTTTCATCCGGGGAACGAGCTTCCTCCTTTTGTCTGCTACTTCCTTGGGGAATTGCTCGTTTACATAGAAACGGGTTCCTTTTAAAGTTTTGGCCTGCTTACGGACATATTCCCTATCTTTAAACTCATGGAACTTCGCCACTATACTTCTAGGGTTTCCCCGACGCCTGGCACCCATTCTGTGCACTCTCTCAAGCACTAGTTTATCAACATAATCCTGTGCAATACTCATCTTCTCAACAAAAAATGTTCTAAGTTTAGTTTCAGTTTCAGCATTGGTTTCTCGATCAGACTCTTCAATATTAGCAAAAACTAGATTGTTTCTCATTGACTGTGCTTGCAAATATACAACTTCCTCTTTTAATGATTTCTTTTCGGCTTCTAGTGAGGTTACTTTATCATAGAGTTTATCTTGTGAAAATTCAAAACTATCTACCTTTTCCTCAACTGATTTGAGCCTTTCATCTGTCAGGGTACTGCGATCATCGACAATAGTCCACAGTCGCTTCAGATCCTTTTCAAATGTACTTAATTTCAGTTTCAGCTCGTCTAGAGTCTCTAATTTCTGTTCTATTTTGTCAAGCCTACATTCGATCTTTTGCAGGCATAACAACAAGTCTTTATTTGTAAGTTCATTCATGGTCGAGCGACTACCGGTAGCTTGAGCTGAGCCTTTCTCCATAATTCCCGAATCAGCATCGGCAACAGTTTCAGGTGCAAAAACACAGTCGCTCACATTATTATCTGGAAATAACACAGAGTTTGCTTGACTTAAAACTTCACTTATCCACGTGCCTCCGGCCGGGCCTCTGTTCAACGCTGACCGTTTTCTGCTAATAACTTCGCTGTCACTAAAACTATCGCTGTTTCCTTTCTTTCTTTTACTCTTTCCCATAACACTGCATTTAATCCAACAAATCCAATAACTTTTAATATCAAGCACGATATTTATTTTGCTTTATTTTTTAATAAACCCCAAATCATCAAGAGCACTGAAAAACACAACCGACCATCTTGACCACGTGCCTGACATGGAGAATGTTAAGTGTAATATGTATGCTTTAACAACATACCCTGTCTATCACATAGATTAACATGTGTGGCAATTTACATAAAACTCTAAAACAATCTCAATCTAAGTTCCTCTTTTAAATGCATAAACCCAGTTACAATTTCAACACAGATGTCTGTGTTATAGTTATGCTTTTATAACATACCTGTTCTAACATAATTAAACATCTGTGGCAAAATACATACAACTGTTAAGGACAATCTTTATCATAGTTCAGTAAATAAATCATATAATATTATTATTATACAATTTTCCTTGTGAATTATTTTTATTTGACGTTTCAAACCTTCTAAAAATTTCTCAATCAGAATAAAAATTATAAACTTTTTATGAACCAGCAACAGAGTTAATGAATTTTAAAATAGGTTATAACATAATCACAGTGTATAACCGTGCAGTGATCTAAACCTGAAGTTAGTGATCTGTAGGCCGATGATCAGTTAGTTGCTAACAGCAGAAAATGCATTAAGTGGCACAATTTTTGATATTATCTTTTACTTTGGGGCTGATATAATATAGTTTAAACTTGTATGTTAAGTATTGTCCTATTTGTCACACATGTGCTTTATGATTTGTGTGGAAATTGTGTTTTCTTTGATAATTCAGTAGTTGATCACTGCAAATAAGTGGAAACGATCGAACACTTTTTAATACATTTCCATGGAATTCTTTGGATTTCGCGTAAATGTGTAAACCTTTGCGCTTCTTTACGCATATAAACACTTATTTAACTAACGACATTAATTGATAGTGGATTATATTTGTAATAGCCTAGCTATTTGCCATTTTATTTAGTCACTGTTTGTTTATTCACTGTGCGCCTAGTTGCGACTGTACGCAACCACTAGTTGTGCGATTGAAATAAATTCTGTACGCTTGGTTGCAATTCGTGATCGACACGCATATTTAAGAAATGTTCGATCTTCCTTAATAATAATTATGTAAGTGTACGTTTAACTTAGTATGATTTAGTTTACATGTACTTGCATTATTTATTGGTAATTTTTTTTTAAATTTCATTTGAAAGTGTCATTTCATGGAGACATATTTATTATAAACATATTTTGCTTTATAGGAATCGCGCGTTTTTGTCCGTACGTCCGAACGTGTGTACGTCCGTAAGAATGAAAACTGCATATTATCAAAAGTTCAACGTTTTCAATTTTTGTTAATAAAATATGTAATAAAATGTGTTTTATACATGATGCAGAGATGCTTTTTTGTTACGATTTTGCTATCGCGCTTCGTGATTTTTACTAAACAATATATGTGTCACCCATATGGAGAAAGTTGAGATTGAAAAGAATTAAATCCTTAAAAATAACGACGCGGTGTAAAACAGAATTATTATTTTCATTAACTGAAAATAAAATTTTCAAATTTCTCTTTAAACTATATTTATATTTCATTCGCGGTCATATACAAATTGAAGATCTTTCCATGACAATCAACATGAAATAAAATCATATTTAACATGTCTTTGGCTGATGATAACTCTGGGTCGTGTGAAATGTGGCCAATTGCCTAATTCACTCTGATATACATGGAACTATTTTCTCAAAGTCAACAATTAATGTCCTTGGCGGATGATAACTCTGGGTCGTGTGAAATGTGGCCAATTGCCTAATTCACTGTGATGTACACAGAACTATTTTTCTCAAAGTCAACAATTAATACCCTAGGCGGATGTTAACTCTGGGTCGTGTGAGATGTGGCCAATTGCCTAATTCACTGTGATGTACATAGAACTATTTTTCTCAAAGTCAACAATTAATACCCTAGGCGGATGTTAACTCTGGGTCGTGTGAGATGTGGCCAATTGCCTAATTCACTCTGATGTACATAGAACTATTTTTCTCAAAGTCAACAATTAATACCCTAGGCGGATGTTAACTCTGGGTCATGTGAAATGTGGCCAATTGCCTATTTTACTCTGATGTACATATAACTATTTTTCTCAAAGTCAACAATTAATACCCTAGGCGGATGTTAACTCGGGGTCGTGTGAAATGTGGCCAATTGCCTATTTCACTCTGATGTACATATAACTATTTTTCTCAAAGTCAACAATTAATACCTAGGCGGATGTTAACTCGGGGTCGTGTGAAATGTGGCCAATTGCCTAATTCACTCTGATGTACATGGTACTATTTTTCTCGTTGTGTTATATTATAAAAAAATAATTAACTCATTGACAATGCAAACATCGGCTTTCGGAACAAAATAAAACAAATCAATTAAATATCAATAAGCAACAACAACGATGAATGTATTACCTTATTTACCACAATATAAATAAGTGAAATTTCATTTACGACCATAGAATACACAAACATGTGTCATTTTGGCGTATTTAGGTCATTTTGTTTAGCATGAAATAAAAAACGAAGTGCCGATTTTACTACATGATTAAAATTGATTTCATTTGCGACTAAACAAAAAAGATTTTTGCACTTGTGGACATTCACCCATAACATGTATTGTATTACCAATGCGCAATAAGTACGATTTTACACTGAAGCCAAAAATACCCTTTATTTCTTTATTCAAGCCACAGTTAAAACGCATCAGTTACAATCCGGAACTTGTCTACAACATATCATTAGATACAAAATATTCTGTAATTGTGTTTTGTAA
Organism: Congeria kusceri; assembly: GCA_027627225.1. Lineage (NCBI taxonomy): Eukaryota > Metazoa > Mollusca > Bivalvia > Myida > Dreissenidae > Congeria > Congeria kusceri. The sequence continues at coordinate 100,568,858 of CM051024.1, forward strand.
CCGAAGAAAAATACCACAACATATCATGATTCGTACGAAGTGCGGGAGGAGGTGCGTTTATTCCTTTCAGGAAACGTTTTAACAAATGAATTATATATGTAGTTATGACAACATACATTTGTTGCTATAAACACATTCTCGGACAAATATGAGTATTTTTAAATTGAAACACATATCTTCTATCATAGAAAAATGTTATCTCATAGAAAAGATGTATATTTATATTTAGCGACTCATTAATACAACATGATCAAACTGAATGCATTTATACAAAAATATAATATATAACAAATATAACTATAAATATACACTTTCTTATTTTTAAGTAAAACATATCCTTTCTTATCATTTTGGTTTTAAAATTATTACGTGCTTACATATAAAATTATCGTCTTGAAAATGCGGACAGAAAAAAGTGAGTACAAGTGACTTTTAACACATTAAATCAAGTTATAATTACTTTTGAACGTAACCGCTCAGATCGTTTTCATTAGCAACTAGACCTAATCGTACAGTTTACTTTTGACAATTTGCAACTAGTCGTACATTAGAGTCGCGTTCGGTGGTTGGACAAAATGTTTGATTTCTCCGTCTAAAACCTGTTCTCTTAAACAAATTGAATACTGCTAGACTTTTAAGTGATACATTGATCCATTTTTAAAGAAAAATACACCATCAGCCAGAATTAGAATGAAATATACAACTACAAAAATATTACTTTTATTTCAAACAGCGAAACGTTAAGTGATCATGTCTGTTAGAACAATTTCTCATATAATACTAGTCATAAGACCATACAAAATTGATTCTATGTTTAGCGTCCCCATGATTTTTTTAAACCTACCAACCAAGCAGGCAAACATGAGTCAATAACAAACATTTTTTTCATAACATATTCGTGGTAGTGGTACAAGCTAAAGCAAATGTTTACTTGCAAAACTAGTATATAATTATCATCTTCATATTGGGAACCTACTTTTACAGATTATTTTAACAGTTAATTGACTTGTTACACACGTTTTTACAATTATTGGTAAAAACACATAAAAGTCATTTGTTTAAGTTCAGTCTGAATATAAAAGAAAGCGAAACTTCAGCTGCGACAGCAGGAGAGAACTCGTATTAGCAGCCTGAGGTCTTTTATTTACGGCAAGTGACCACTTGCAAAAAACAATACACAGGGCATCACAAAAACACATAACAAACACAAAACACACATGAATAAAACTGGGGTTACCGCCTTGGAACGGTCAATGCAAAGTATTGGGGGTTTAAACCGGTTTATGTGCGCACGAACCTCACACTTGGCCCAGAATTATTCACAAAACATTCAAGCGTAAATAAAAATTAACCTCATAGCATCGCAATTCAAATTAAACAGCAATAAAAGAGAATATTATTCAATTGAATTACTATTTAATAACTCAGTGGCTAGATTCAAACCAGAGCAGCAGAATTGCAACTTTTTGAGGCACGATCAAATGAAACGAAAAACAAGTATCAACTACATCTCGTCTTTTTATAAAAAGCTTTAAAGACATAGCATCATATAGGTCAATTTTCAGATCATCGTCATGCAATTTCAGGAAAGAAGCCGTAATGTTGGGTGTAAAAAGCCACATTACATAGCTTTGTTGTGTGTGTTTATTTTAAACTGAATAAAACTTAATATATTATTCTACATCTTCCTGCTAATCCAAATTGAAAAAAATAATTTAACTGAATAAACGTGGGTGTTAAAACCAGTGTATAAATCGGAAATGCTGTAAAATATTAAATAAAATGGTACAATTGATAATCTTACGCTACGTCACTGAGACAGTAAAAATATTTAAATGATGATGCAATCCAGAAACGCGCAATGCACACGAAGCCGTCATAAGTTTAAAACGCAAAGAAGTTAAAGCTGAAGTAACGATTAAAGAAATTCAGTATCGAAAACTAAAAATGTGTTTTTTAGTATAAGTGAATTATATCCTTTTGATAAGAAAGAGTGTACTAAATTATTAAGTATACGTTTAGCATTCACTTTAAAATATTTACATTTGCGAACTCGTTTCAAAACATCACTGTAAAATAATGGTTGGGATATTCCGTTAGATAAAAACGGAAGTCATATCATATCATATAGGTATTGACAAACCCTGACATTTACACCAAAGAATAAATGTAAATAATCACATCTTCATGATCACATAAACATGTTTTAACATATTTTAAATTAAATATATACAAATTTGAAAGTATGTTCCAGAAAGGGCAATTAAAAAAACAACACACTAAAGCAACGTGTTTTAGATATATAAAGCTGTAGGTAAGTTACTGATAAATGCAACATTCCAAATCAGAATTGTGTAATACCGGCAACTTATTTTAAGTGATAAACATACCCAAAATGCAAGATGCTCACCAACGATTTCCATTTAAAACTCAAATATAACTTGAAATAAGCATCATGGCTTACATTATTTACAATGTTATTTATTGACTGAGATCATACAATTAAGAAATCACAGTTTATCATCATAGGCATATTTTATACGCTTTCAAACTCGATTTTTTACATTGTCAAACATGTTCTTTTTTCCGTTCAAGCATCCAAAAAAACTACCAGCCCAAGGACGTTAAACATAGAATCAAATAGTATGGCCTAATATATTGGATATATTTACGTACTGTCCATATATGCTTTCGGGGAGCTTAGTTTTATTTATATTCTGCTTCAAAGTAAAAGATAATATTTGAACAAATGTGTCACTGCGTTTTCTGCTATTTGCAACTAACTGATCATCGGCGTGAAGATCACCAACTTCTGGGTTAGCTCACGGTGGCGCATGCGGGCTCTAATAAGTTTATTTACGAGATCTGTGAAGATGGCTGTCAATTGTGTAGATGTTTGCTGAAAATACGTCTGTTTTCATGGCTGTGCGGTGGCATAAATCACAGTGTATAACCGTTCAGTGAGCTAAACCGAGTTGGTGATCTGTACGCCGAGGATCAGTTTGTAGCAAACAGCAGAAAACACAGTGACACATTAAAAAAAAAAATTCTATGTTACTTTGAAGCAGAATATAAATAAAATTAAGTTTCACGAAAGCATATACACCAAAACCCCGCTTTACGACCACCTCGATTTTACGACCACCCCGCTAAAGCGGACACTTTTTAAAAGACCCGATTGTTTCCCTATATATTTCAATGGTCCCAAACCCCGATTATACGGGCACCCCGCTATTCCGTATTACGACCACTAATCCCAGACCGAACGTACCAAATAATGCTAAAAATAACCCCCTTATTGCGACCAGTTTCATTTGGTCTTTGACACTTAACATCATCTATTAACAACATGTGCCGTGGAGATAACATAATGCTTCGCGGTATAAAAGGACTGTGTGAAAAACAATGTTACAAATGTTTGATAAGGGATTAGCACATCGACTGTGTATCAGATTACATTAATTAACACTAGCCGACAGTTAGCGGGTAATACTGATGAATGCTGAACCTTAAATGGGCTTAATTAATTAAGTTTTATTTATGTCCTACTTAATATAAAGTTCATACATGTATCTATAACTATAAGTTACATATTCTCTATTCAATAAAACATATTATTGAAAACAAATTGGAATTTTCGTTATCTATTGATTATCCATTATTTTCATAAAAAACTTTAAATAACACAGAAGTATGAATGTACTGACTCGGTGATCTGCCGGACCTCGATAATACGACCATCCCGCTATTAAGACCACCTTTATTAAGACCCCCAAGTTGTCGTATTATCGGGGTTTTACTGTGTTGACATTACGTAAATATATCCTGTCGGTTATGCCTAGTTTTATATGAGTAATTGTTTGTAGTCGTATATTTCATTCTAATGATGGCTGATGTCTTATATTTGGCACGACGTCGTGCGACGTCGCCGCAAATTGTAACGTTCATGTAGACGTCATCATTATTAGTTTTGTTATTGTTGTTATGGCATGTTTGAATGTCAAATAAATAAGGTCGAACCTGGATTGATCTACGTTTCTTAATCACTACCGAAGTACTAGTAAATATACATTACGATCGCTGACATTGGTGTCGTGAGAAAAAGTGAGAATGAATCTGCAAAAACTAAAAACGCTCCGAGAAGCCAATAAACGGGTTATTTCGAATTCAGCGATATTTGGAGACACTGGCAGACGCCGATTCTTTATTGCTCACAGATTTCATTGCCACGCTCGACGCTCTGGAGAAAGAGTCACGCAGATCTCATTGCTAAATGAAGACATCCTATCAAGGTGAAAACAGATGACACTGAAGAAGAAATCGTCGCCACCGACGCATACATGTTGGGCATTGACATTAAATTCCGTACGTTGCGCACGGTACTGAACGAGAGAGAGGGTGGTCTCCAGTCTTCAAGCGCCATTACGATGTCGAGGTCCGACCTTGTGGTTCCAACACCTAGCAACTCCTCTCCAGGACCCAACAGCGAGAAGAAAATCACGAACAGCGGAACATACAGAAAAGCAGCCAAACACTAAGTAACACTTCTTTTTTTTTAATTCGTCGCAATACCATAGACTCCCGACACTATCTCACCTACATTTGAAGGCGATATATTAAAATGGCAAACATTCTAGGACTCATTTGAAACAACTGTACATTTGAATGCAAACCTGACCGATATCCAGAAATTAAGTTACCTCCAATCTCTGTTGGTATGTGATGCGTTGATAAGAACGATTGATGGTTTTGCTTTGATAAACGCTAATTACGTACGCGCCATCGAATTACTGAAGAATTAGAACAACAGCACACAATTACCCACGCAATTATGCAGGCACTGCTCCGAGTACCCGCACCCCTCAACAATCTTTATAGTATACGAGCCTTCTATGACAAAATGGAGAGGCACATACGGAACTTAGAATCCATCGGTCAACATCAAGCGACGTACGGCGGTTTTCTTGTTCCTGTCGAACTTGACAAGCTGCCAGCGGACATTAAACGTAACTTATCACGGGAACGAGGACCCTAACTGGCGGCTGTGTGACCTACGTCGCGCCATATGCAGGGAGCTTAACATCATGGAGGCCGGAATCACGTCTCTACCGGAAGCAGACACTTTCAAGAGTACAGCTTTATTAAACACGGTACGAATGAAACTAAGAAGGCCAGAAACTCCAACAGTACCGCTCCGAAGAAGCCGACATTTCGTGTCAATTCTGACACGAGAAACACAGACCGACGGAGTTTACAAAATATCGCAACGTTACCGAGATAATTCATATAGTAAAAGGACATGGTGTGTTACAATTGTCTCGGTAAGCATCCAGTTTCATCCTGCCGATCGTGTGGTCGACGGAAGCACCACACAAGCATTTGCAATGCCAGGAGCAGTGACGAGCCTTCGTGTGAAACCACAAGCGTCCACACTGAAACCGGAAGCCGCGGTATTCCACTCTACATTGAAACCACCACAGTCGGGTGTACTTCTGTAGACGGCTTCTGCTAAGGTGGATGTCAAGGAGACTGCCATCGACGCTGCTATACTCTTTCACGAGGGTTCCCAGTTGTCTTTTGTCACGCAACAGCTCGCCGACCAGAAAAACTTCCGGTTGATGGTAAAGAAACTTTAAACATTGCATTATTCGGTGGAAACACTACTAAAACCCAACACGTTGATCGCGCTACCATCTTCGCGAAAACAGACGACAACGAAAAGATCCTGTTGAGCGTTCTAGTTCTGCCAACCATAGCAAAACCCATCGATACAGGCCTCACGTCAGTCGCTGTAACACTTCCATATCTCCGAAGATTGAAGTTAGCTCAACCAGTTACAGCCGTTTCGATGCTGGACATCTCCATTCTGATTAGCGCAGACCACTTTGGGATTTGGTTGAATACACTGTTATTCTCCGGGACGGTCCCACCGCGGTGAAGTCCAAAGTAGGCTACCTGCTGTCGGGTCCTGTTCATAAGGGGCCTACATCAAGCCCGACAGTCGAGACTCACACGATGAACTTCATCACAAACCGCCCATCGGAATATTCTGTTCTTGAACCACCCTGGAACCTCGAGAGCATAGCTATTCCATCCACCGTCCAAGACGGGAAGGAAGAGGAGTACATAAAAGAATACCAGGACAAGTGTACTGAGAATCATGATGGACGATAACATGTCAAGTTACCATGGCAACACGACAATGCATCTTTACTGGAAATCAAGCGGACAATAAGTACCATTCCGAGACTACGTCGTGAACCGGAAATGCATGACAGGTGTAATGAGATCATCAGGGAACAGGACAGATGAGTGACTTTCAACACCTGCGAGCCATTACAGTATACACGCTATGGCTAAGATGAGAGCGCACATCATAAAGCAACTCTGGGGTCATTGGAAGAACGAGTACCTTACGGCCCTTCGTGAGCGACATCTAGTATCCAGGTCCAACGCCCAGACGATTATGGTCGGTGATATCGTCCGGATACAGACGAGTACTCAAGATACCATTGGAAACTCGCAGTGGTGAATGACTTGATAACCGGAAAAGACGGACTTATTCGAGCTGCAAGAGTGCGCAAATAGACCAATAACAAAACAGTATCCGCTTGAAGTGAACAAAGAGAGACTGAATACAAAATGCAAATCGTTTGATAACATTGACACTGAAATATACTATGCTGATATATTTAGTAACCTGTAGTGGTTCAATATAATATTTATTTTCTGTAAATAATACTATGTTTCTTTCGCGGCCGGGAGAATGTCTTAAATTTGGCGCGACGTCATGCGATGTTATTTTATTATTTATTTATTTTTGTTGTTGCAGTTATTGCACTTTTAAACGTCAAATAAATAAGGTCGAGGTTGGATTGATCTACGTTTCTTTATCAGTACCGAAGTTTTAGTAAATATACATGACGATCGCCGACAGCTGATTGCTTTTTTTTTTGTTTAAAAATGGATCAATATATCACTTACAAGTCTAGCAGTATTCAATAATTTAAGAGAACAGGTTTTGGGAGGAGAAATCCAACATTTTGTCCAACCACCGAACGCGGTTATGTTCAAAAGTAATCATAACTTGATTTAATGTGTTAAAAGTCATTTTATATTCATTCTCTGTCCGCATTTTTAAAACGATAATTTATATGTAAGTAAGTAATAATTTTAAAACCAAAATTATAAATTATTTGTAGTTGTTTTACTAAAAAAGAAAGTGTGCAGTTATAGTTATATTTGTTATATACGATTATATTTTTGCATAAATGCATTTCAATTAGATCATGTTGTATTACTTTGCAAGTTAAATGAGTCACTAAATATAGTTATACATTTGTTTCTATGAGATAACATATTTCTATGAGATAACATACTCGTTCAATCTAAAAATACTCTTTTTTTTTGTCCCAGAATGTGTTTATAGCAAGAAAATATATGTTGTTATAACTTCATATAAAACCAGTCTTGTTACAGTGGGTTTATTTAATTCACTTGTTAAAACGTTTCCGGGAAAGGAATAAACGCACCTCCTACCGGAATTCGTACGGATCATGATATGTTGTGGCATTTGTCTTCGGTTACACAATGGTAAGAGTAGTTCTAATCTAATGCCATGTTGTAGATAATTTCAGAATTGTAACTCATGCGTGTTAACTGTGGCTTGAATAAAGAAATAGAGGATATTTTTGGCGTCAGCGTTAAATCGTATTTTATTGCCTCATTGGCAATACAATACATGTGGGGAAGGTCCACACGTGCAAAAATCAATTTTCTTTAGTCGCAAATGAAATTAATTGTGATTGTAGTAAAATAAACACTTTCTTTTTATTCAATGCTGAACAAAATGCACACAATACGCCGCAATGTCACACGTTAGACTATTCTATCGTCGTAAATGAAATTTCACGTATTTTTATTGTGGTAAATAAGGTAATACATTCATCGTTGTTGTCGCTTATTGATATTTGATTTGTTTTATTTTGTTTCCGATAGCCGATGTTTGCATTGTCGATGAGTTAATTTGCATATTTTTAAATAATATAAAACAACGAGAAAAGTAGTTCCATGTACCCAGAGTGAAATAGGCAATCGACCACATTTCACACGACCAAGAGTTATCATCCGCCTATTTTTTTCCACACATTCACAGAATAGCCTGAGAAGGACATTTAATTGTTGACTTTGACTTAAAATATTATTTTATTTCATGCTGATTGTCATGGAAAGATCTTCAATTTTTATATGACCGCGAATGAAATATCATACTAGTTAATTTTTTTTTTTTAATTTTCTTTTCAGTTAATGAAAAAATCACTATGTGTTACACCGCGTCGTTATTTTTAATGATTTTCTTTTATATATCTCGATCTTCATATGGGTGAAACATATATTGTTAAGTAAAAATCACGACGCGAAATAATCATTTCTGCATCATGTAAAACACATTTTTGTTACATATTTTATTAACAAAAATTGAAAACGTTGAAGTTTTGATAATATGCAGTTTTCCTTCTTACGGACGTACATGTGCACACGTTTGGACGTACGGACAAACCCGCGCGATTCCAATAAAGCAAAATATGTGTATAATAAATATGTTTCCATAAAATGACACTTTTAATTTAAATTCAATTTTATTACCAATAAATCATACATGTACATATAAACTAAATAAATATTAACGTACACTTACACAGTTATTATTAAGGAAGATCGAACATTCCTTAAATATGTGTCGATCACGAATCGCAACTAAGCGTACAGAATTTCGTTTCAATCGAACAACTAGTGATTGAGTACAGTCGCCAGTAGGCGTACAGTAAAATTTCGAATATAATCCGCTATCAATTAATTTCCATAGTTTAATAAGTGTTTATAGGCGTAAAGCAGCACATAGGTTTACATATTTACGCGAAATTCAAGTATTGCATGGGAATTTAGTTAATTTGTTTCGATCCACTCCACTTATTTGCGTGATCAACTACTGAATTATCAACGAAAACACAATTTGCACACACATCACTGAGCACATATGTGACAAATAGGACAATAATTAACATAAAAGTTTAAATTTTGCTAGATTCAGCCCCAAAGTAAAAGATAATATCAAAAATTGTGTCACTTACTGCGTTTCGGCTGTTAGCAACTGACTTATGATAGGCGTACAGATCACCAACTTTCGGTTTAGCTCACTGTACGGTTATACACTGTGGAAACGCTAGGCCGAAGATATAGCTCTCTCATAGACGTTCGCCAGCAGTGAAAGATTAATACTTATTTGACCTCATAGCTGTGCCACAGACGCTGGTCTGCACTTCAAACTTTAAATTTTGCTTTTTACCGTCATTTTAATATTTTCAATCTATTGTCATCAAAAGTTGGCAATAAAGTTAGAAATACAATGCAAATGAGATGAAATAAAATGAAATAATATAATATAAAATACGTATTATAAAAAAATAAACTAAACTAAATGAAATAAAATAAATTTCAATTAAATAAAGATAGCAACTGATTACTTACTTGTGGAACATCGAGCATCTGCATATCCGGGTTTGCATGCACACTTGAAGCCGTTGACTTGATCAACACAAACACCTTGTTCAGCCACACAATCGTGTCCAAGCGCGCATTCGTTGATATCTGAGAGACAACATGCATACGAGGATTGTCCAAAATTAGCGTATAATTTGTAAAAAAAATAAAAATATCATGAAACTATTTGAATGAACATCAGTACATGTAATAACAGTATCGTTTTCATTAGCAGACTGCATTTAAGGCAATACATCATATGTTTACTTGCAAAATATCGCCCCACTTAGTGCAAAAAGGTAACAACTGACATTTTTACCAAAATGGACTTTTGCTTTTACATATTTTGATACTATATAATGAGATCGTTATTCTGCAAACACATTATATATTTATTTTGATTGTACCAAAATTTAACAAAACTCAAAAGTCCCAAGTCGTAAACCATAATCATTATCGTGGAAAAAATACAATTTGACAAATGGTTCGTTTTTGCATCAACTGATTTTTGGGTATTTATACTGATGATACACAACCTTAAGGGAAACGGCACCTTTTACTCTCATGAAAGTAACGCTTTTTATTTGAATTATAATATAGGAAATCGTTCATATGGTATCTTAGATAACCAATGCATGGCTGTGAATACGCATCCCAGTTGCTAACAGCACTGACAACTAGGTGTCCAGATTCTCAGTGTTCAGCACTGACAACTAGGTGTCCAGATTCTCAGTGTTCAGCACTGACAACTAGGTGTCCAGATTCTCAGTGTTCAGCACTGACAACTAGGTGTCCACATTCTCAGTGTTCAGCACTGACAACTAGGTGTCCAGGTCCACATTCTCAGTGTTCAGCACTGACAACTAGGTGTCCACATTCTCAGTGTTCAGCACTGACAACTAGGTGTCCACATTCTCAGTGTTCAGCACTGACAACTAGGTGTCCAGATTCTCAGTGTTCAGCACTGACAACTAGGTGTCCACATTCTCAGTGTTCAGCACTAGAATAGTGTTTGTTATCGTGATTATAATGGGCAAATTAACCCTTAAGGTGTATATGTGTATTGATAATACTGTGAGATGTTCAGTTCTTGCTTATTATTTGGAATGTAGCATGTGCTGGCAGAATAAGTACAAAGCGACGGTCAGTTAATTTCTGATTACTATTTTATCATGGAGAAAACAGAAGCTGTAACAAGTATTGTTTTTCTTATTTACAATAAATATTGGCATCATTAAAATGATTATTGTTTTTCAAGAGAATTTCCATGCGACATTTATTCAAATTTGACAAATGCTGATTCTGAAATGTTAGTAAATATTACAGCGCAGACAAAATATTCAGTTACAAATATGATTGCTTATATAATTAAGTTTTCCTTAAAATAATTAATTTAAATTTTATATTTCATTAGACGACTACTGATTTGAAGCAAAATCAACTATTTATATAAATGTATAGTTATACTTTTACAGTGTAGCAAATGAGTCCTTTTTCCTATTTATTCACTTAAATGCAGGAAATGGAATGGTCAGATGAAGAGGTTTACCTGGCTGTGCCACTCAATATGACAACACTCAACATGAATCCACCTCTCAAAAACAAATGTTGCAGCAGCGAGCGCAAACAGAAAAAGGTGAATACGTGGCAACAATTTACTTACAAGCAGTGCTAACAAGTCCGTGTTCGTTGGTTTCTGAGTTGTACTACTCAAGAAAGTTATGCTGCTATATTCTTACAATCTACTCATTAGGAGACAAGCAAGTATTCTGCCATGTATGGAATGAAACTCAGGGCAAAAAAAGGTCCTTTAAAATCTTAACATGCCTACTGAAAAAGAGTTTAAGGCCAGAAAGAACAAACCTCATGCTGCCATACCAATGAAATTCCACAACTGGCCACCGATTTAACTGCCTCGGGAAAATGGATTCAGGTGTGAAAGGAATGTACAAGATCAGTTTATATAAACTAAACATTTAACCCTGAGGAATTCATAAATATTATCATCTCAAACCCATGGAACATGAAAGCAGCAGAAATCCAGCTAACGGCCACGGTAACGCTCTGCCTTAAGCATGTGTTATGTGTTACTAATCCAAATTGCCCACCTCGCTTTAAAGGAAAGGACCTGTTAAGCAAGAAAACTATTCCTGAAGAATACAATAACTACTATGGGTCTTTGCCCGCCAACACACAGCAAAAGGATTATGTGCCGATGGAATCAGGCGATAAAGATTATACTTTTGAGTGAACAGACACACCGTTTCTGAAACAGTTTTTAGCTGGCAGCTGAAACAGTTTTAACCATGAAATAGTTAAATAAGTAAAGCTGAAATATAACGTCATCAGTATGGCTTGTGTATAAAGACTTAAAGAACTGATTTTATTGTGCAACGTCATTTCAAATCATGTTGGTTGTCTAGGGAAGACCTTGTCTTGAATAAAAATATATGTTCATGATCATGAGGGTTTACTCTGGTATGAACGGTGCCATGCATACGAAACAATGAGCAAAAATGTGCCATATTGTAAAAAACGTACCAAATAACAAATGGAACCTTCTTGTCGGTAAGAAATGCTTTTATTGTGCAGTCAGGTACCAAATGACAAATTGCTCCTTTTTGAATTGATCAAAGTACAAAAATGGGGAGGGTTAAACCGAGCCATATGTCATATGGTACCTTTTTTGTACTGAAATGATGACGTTAAATAGGTGCCTTATGTCAAATAATACCTTTTTCCACTGATTTTTAATATACTTTATTGAGTGCTTAATAGTACCCTAAAACAAAAATACCTAAATATAAGAAACAAGACTTCGGCAATTCTAGTATTATGTTTAGTCTACATAAATGACAGTTCAGACTACAACGCGTTGTCGTCGTCGTTTTAAACTCAAGGTACTAGAGTGCTAGAATATTTTTTGTTATCACTGAATATTATTGTTTAACATTTGCATCGATAACAACATTTATCAAAACTAACACTGCTTTAATTGCAAACTATATGAACGTCTAGACGATCGGTGATCCGCTATAAAGCAACAGAAGTTTCGTGAATTTATTAATGAAATTAATATAAGGCAATATTATAAATGGGAAACGTTGTCCATTTCCACTAACATACCGATTCCACAATACTTCCCTGCATAGCCCGGCTTGCAGTTACAGGTATAATTGGCAATGCCATCAACACAGGATTCGGTAGTGTTATTAACACAGGGCATCGGATAACAGTCATTGGGGTCTGTAGAAAAACATTGCACAGAATGACATTACGAGACGCATTGCACGGAATGACAATATATACTATAAATGAATACTACACATGTAGAGACGCATTGAACAAAATGACATTACATACCAACAATGCATACTATATATGTATAGACGCATTGCACAGAATGACATTACATACGACCAATACATACTATATATGCAGAGACGCATTGCACCGAATGACATTACATACCATCAACGCATACTATATATGTAGAGACGCATTGCACAGAATGACATTATATACCATCAATGCATGCGGTATATGTAGAGACGCATTGTATAGTATGACATTATATACCACTAATGCGTACTATATATGTAGAAACGCATTGCACAGAATGACATGATATACCACCAATGCATGCGATATATGTAGAGAAGCATTGCACAGTATGACATTATATACCATCAATGCATACTACACATGTAGAGACGCATTGCACAAAATGACATGATATTCCATCAAAGCATACGATAATGAATTACATGCTCTTGTTTCAAATCTCTGCCAAGTCAGATCATTATGTACCAAAATATGAAAATTTAAGTGAAAGTTTTAGTAAACGATATAACTTGTTTAAGCTAGTTCTTTTTGGCTTCCTTACTACGAACCTTATGCCGATTACCAGTTTACGGTCTTGATCATTAAACAATACATATTTATAAAATATTTATTTGCACTGGATGATCATTTTGGTACTGAACATGACATATATTAATTTAGTATATAGTTCAAATCTTAATGATAGTTTGCATTTCTTAATAAGCACTTTCTTGTAGAAAAGAAATGATAAATAAGGAATTCGACATAAATACCAACTTCATCGTTGCAAGTATTATGATTATTTAGATGATACAAAACATCTTAAGTGCTCTGGATAATTATTTGTGTCGAGGGTAAATGTACACTAGGTTGAAATGTTATTGGGGTGAACTGAATGTACATTTCAACGGAAATCTCGTAAGCCTGAAAGGGCAAAAGAGCAAATAAAGTAATTGTAAGTAATTGCATATATGCCATGCATGAAGATACAACTGTAAATACCGTTTAGTAAAATCTACACAATCACACTATTAACAATCGGATAACGTTTATGCATTTCATTTCCTTAGGTACGCAAAACATGAAATGGTGTTCATATATACTAGAACGTTGTTTTATTTGCGTATTTTGTGATTTTGGGTGGGTATGGATTTGTGGATTTGAGTCGGGGCTTTAATTCTATTTTGAAGTCAGTTTTTATTCCATCAATATGTTCCTTTTTTAAATCTCATATTTTCACTTGTAATATTAACAGTGATTATTATACATTTATTTATCAATATATATGTTTATCAATATGTTTAATATATCACAATTTCATTATTCTCGTATATAATAACTGTTCTACGCGTGCTGGCACTGTAAAGATTTAATTGAATGATAATGCCAATACACTTCTCTTTAATTACTTGTAAGTCATTTACATGGCTTGGTAGTGCACAACTTGCAATAATATACAAGTACATGTTTGTATAGAGACTACGTTTTTTTTTTTTTTTTTTTTTTTTCACATTATCAGTTACTATTTACATATACTATGTGTCACTCCAATACGTAAAATATGGAACTACTACTTGCTTATTTCACATGTTGGACCTTCCCATCCGGTAACACAGGCACACGTGAATTGGTTGACTCCATTTGAACAAACTCCACCATTTTTGCATGGGTTAGACTCGCATTCGTCAATATCTAAAACATATTTGCTGTCATTGTTAATGGAATATCGCTGCATAAAGTTTAGCTAGTAATACATAATCGCAAATGGCGCATTGAATAAACATACTCAGTAATAGGTTTGTGACGACATAGAACCGTCAAAACATCATCCTAAACATGAATGTTTAAACACAGACATACGAGGGGCAGTCATAAAGTTCTCGGACTACTCGCTTAGAAGTCAAAAATTTTAGGGTCTAAAGGAATAATCATTTCTGATGAAATCTGTAATTGTCATCCTTTTGTATCATTATTCATGGAACAAATACGTGTTACAACTACAACATATCATATATGTATGGAGCACTTTGACGTCATTACAAAGCGACATCATAACGATTTCTAAACTTTGTAATCATAGACTGTCAAAGTTTCTCAAAATATTCCCTAAACCAACACACACTTCCTCTGATGATGTACCTAATTAATATTGTACAAAATAGTATTGCTGAGGATATGGGCGCAGAGCTGATCGAACTGATTACTTAAGATCCTCCTCACTATCAAATAATATTCAAGACATAATCTCTGGTAGGCTGCTCCATCGTCGGTCGCCCGGTCCGTAATCGTCGGATGTATATTCTCCCCCCTCCACTGAAATGCTGGTGACACTCAAACACAATTGTTCTGCAACAATCAAAAGCTCACTCCTTCTTCAAAATAAATTTCCATGATTCTGTATGTGTCCTGCCCCCTTTACACAAAACTTGATTATTGGACATTGCTCCGTACGCTCAATTGACGTCGTTGTTTTGTCGTCTGACAGTTTTAGGTTCCTTTCAATTTTCTTTTGTCATTTATTTAAATTGTGTTATTTTGCGCTGATTTTTTCACAGTGTTTTTAACTGACGTTAATATGACATATTGTAAAATATGACAACATTTGGTGCGCAAATAAAGGATCTACCAACATATTAACACATTCAAACACTATTCCGATCGTTAAGTTTTCAAAGTGCTCCGAACACCGTTTACAGTGTTGATATAACAGTTTAAATATAAAAGATACTTAAAGACTTTTTAATGATTCTTTGTATATACATTACATAACGTCTAATAATGAATCGTATACAATGTGATCATTGTTCCACTTCAGATACACGAACATTAAAAGGGGTCCGGGAACTTTGCGACTGCCCCTCGTACTTTGAACGAATTTACCGTAGAACATATTTCAAGCATGAAATTATGCTAAAAATGCAAAAATAAGTTGGCGAGTGTCATGTCAATAGCTATGGAATATATAACCACGCCTACTTAAGTCAAACTTTTACAAACACCGTTGACAATGTACACATTTATTCTATTCTGTTCTAGCTTTCTGAATGGTTAATCTCGTTGTCAATGAAATCTCGTCGTATGATCAATTGGATTCAGTTACACGAATGAAATATCAATCTAGATCTATTAAGTAATACATGCAGTATGGTTCGAATATAATTCCGGTATTATATTAAGCACCCTGTTCTTATCGGCGCATCAATTCCAGGCTGAAAGCCAAACCTTCGCAGTAAATACTGTAAAACAACACATTTATAACAAAACCACACACAATTATAATGGTTTAAATTGAAGACAGCAGCCTCTTCCAAGTAGTTGTGTAGTTACTTACCAGTACAATTCAATGCATTAGCGTTAGCCGTAAAACCAGGTTTACAGCTACACCGTCCTGTAGAGCACAGTCCATTCATGATGTTGACGCACAGTTGGGTGTTCGTGGAACAATTGTCACCCACTTTACCTGCAAATACATGTGATCAGCATTAGAACATTGTTCTTTAATATCCACAGTGACATTTTAGCACATTCCGTTTCATTTGAAAACAATTTACATTATAATGCAGTTACTAATTTGTATAATTTCTCCATAACTGTTAGTAGATAATCCACCTTTTTGTTTCAGAACTTTGAAAGTAATTTCAACATTTTATTTTATACACACCAGATCTCTATGTAATCCTGCTACTTGTATCGGTTTCACTAGACTGACATTGACCATGTTCACCAAGATGAAGATCACTTCAAGCTGAGCTTGATCTTTAAACCTCAGTTGAGAGGAATCTTAACAAGATTATATTTTGAAACAACTTTTTGTCTACGTACAATAAAACATACCGCTTGTAGGAATAGACTAAAATTTTCATTATCGACAGTAAATGCGATAGTAATTAAATCATTTCGAAAAAATATTTCACAAACAAGTTATAATACATCAGAGTTTTTCTGAACAAAGTTTTAGAACATAATCCTTACATTTCTTACTCAAGTTCGTATTGAACCTAATAGTCGGAATCAAATGCCTAGTCTTTTGTGTACATGCGACAACTATTATGAATATTCATATTCAGTAACATTAACGTTATGAAAAGTTAAAACAGAATTATAGTTGTATACATCGTCATTTTGTTTTCTTTATATATTTTTAGCTCGACTATTCGAAGAATAGGTGAGCTTTCCCACTAACCCGGGAGTCGACGTCTGCTTCGGAGTCCGCGTCCGCGTCTGACTTTGGTTAAAGTTTTTAAACTTCAAAACTACACAAGTTATTCACTTGAAAATACCTTTGTCATCAAATCCAGTATAAAGGACAACATTCCCCATAACTCCGTTTTGTATTGTGACAGAGTTATGCCCCTTGTTCATATAGATTTTCTTGTCAAAGTTTATATTCAAAAGTTTTGTAACTTCAAAACCACAGAAGTTATTCACTTGAAACTGTGAATATACCTTTTTCATCAACTCTAGTGTCAGGGGCAACATTCCTATAACTCTGTTTTGTATTTTGACATAGTTATGCCCCTTTTTCACACAGATTTTCTAGTTAATGTTTTTATTCAATGTTTTGTAACTGCAGAACTACATAAGTTATTCGATTGAAAATTGGAAAATACCTTTGTCATCAACTTCAGTATCAGGAGCAACATTCCATGTAACTCTGTTCTGTATTTTGACAGAGTTATGCCTCTTTTTCACTTAGTTTTTCTGGTTAAAGTTTATGTTCAAAAGTTTTGTAACTGCAGAACTACATAAGTTATTCAATTGAAAATTGGAATATACCTTTGTCAGCAACTTCAGTTTCAGGGGCAACATTCCATGTAACTCTGTTTTGTATTTGACAAAGTTATGCCCCTTTTTCACTTAGATTTTCTGGTTAAAGTTTATGTTCAAAAGTTTTGTAACTGCAGATCTACATAAGTTATTCAATTGAAAATTGGAATATACCTTTGTCATCAACTCCAGTAGTGTCAGGGGCAACATTCCACATAACTCTGTTTTATATTTTGTCAGAGTTATGCCCCCTTTTTAAATAGATTTTCTTGTTAAAGATTGTATTCAAAACGTTTGTAACTTCAAAACTACATCAGTTATTCACTTTAAAATAGGAACATACCTTTGTCATCAACTCCAGTGTCAGCCAACCACCATATAACTCTGTTTTGCATTTTGACAGAGTTATGCCCCGTTTGCACATAGATTTTCTGGTTAAAGTTTAGATTTACAAATATTATAATTTCAAAACTACATAAGTTATTAACTACATAACGTTGAAACTTGGAATAATTTGATGAAATAATTGCCATAACTCAGTTTTGTATTTCAACAAAGGTATGCCCCTTCCACTTTCCAAAATATGTACCAACTGAAATGCTTTCAGTAGTCGAGCGCGCTGTCCTCTGACAGCCCTTGTTGAATTCAGGTATAAAATGCTGAAACTAACTGGTATTATAACGATTGTTTTCCTAGCATAAATACGCGTCTGTATAAGAGTTCTCTGTGCGATATTCCGGTAATTTGTTTACTCAGTATTGTTTAATCAAGATTATAGAAAAATGGTATCTTACAATACAAAAATCAAAACAAGATTGTTCTGGCATAATGATATGCAACCACCAAAGCCAAAATATAATCAAGACGCTGATAGCGTAGATAGACTGTTGGCGACAAAAGAAACTAAAAATATGTGAATTATGAGTGCATTTTTTTGATAAAAAGGACATATTTGTTTAAATGTTTAAATTTCCCACCTTTAAATCAAAGATCTATCAAAAAACAGTTTCTCAATAGATCTCTGTTTAAACTTAAAAATATGGATTCTTATTCTATAGTATACGACACTATAATAAAAAATAATTTGTTAGTTACGAACACATATTTTTCAAGATAATTATCTCATGCAAACGGAATTATATATGTCAGTTAACAAGTCAATCTTCAACGAGCCATGCTGAACAACGGATGAAGCTTGGTTGATAGGAGCATCGATTGTTAGTGATTCGTAGCTTACTGAGTCAAAAGTAGGTCATATGATGCGTGCTGTAATTTTTCCATACTACAGTTTAAAATGTATACATTGCAGTAATTTGTTATCAAAATATACAGAATAAGATTCGGTAACAAAAAATAACACTTTCGCAACGAGTCAAAAATATCCGATGTAGTGCATTAATTTATTGGTCTTATTCCAGGACGTCCAGGGGAATGTTTCGGTTACATACAAGTAAATAGCGAAAATAGGAGTGCCATTAATTTGACTTAACATCTTTTATAAATTGACTTGTTTTGAAACAGTAATTTTAATAAATCATATGATATACACATTATAATACACATGACATACATTATCTTAAATAATTAAAAAGAAAACAGACGTGATTTTTTCTTGTTTTGAAGAATGACCCTATCAGGTTTTGATTTACTGACTCTTAGCCTGCAAGGAAAAGAAGTAGTTTTCGGCGATACCTGGTTTGGAAATTACCCTCTCAAAAGACCGTTGGCTTCCGCCAACAGTCTAAAAACCCGTCATGCATCAATAACGTTAATTACTCTGGTTGACTCCATACCCGCTTCGCAGGTTGCTGCTGCATTATTCCATCCCGCAGGGGTTCCAGCTTCGCAAGTTCTTTGAGCGGTACCCTTCAACTGGAACCCGTGTTCACAGGTATAATTTGCAACCTGACCGACAATGGTGTTGCCGTACACAACGGCGCCATTTGTAGGGGATGTCAACGGTCCGCAGTCTGAAGTAGCAAATATACTTCATAAATGAATTTGGTTTTTATTTGGGCGTAAAAACAATTATGTTTGTCGACCAAGAAAGATATAATAGGTAGGTAGTTATTTATTTTGTATTATTATTATTTTACTAATAAATGGTCAACTTAAAAATTCTAAAACTGAACTTATATTCAGAACATAGATATGTTTTAATTATCTGTTATATCCTTAAATAGTGTTTTTAAGTGGATTCTATCACATGTAAACAAATATTTAAACAAAAAAAATAAGGCCGTATTTAAGGCCACTATAGTTTTTCCATGTTAAATTTACTTGTTCTATACTTGTAATGTGCAAAACTGATCAGTAACAGTTTAGTAAATATTTATTATTGATGCACAAAAAAAGAACAACATACATCCATATAAAAGTAAGTATATAAAAATATTATAAAAAATAACATTTGAAGCCGTTTATAATCGGTAAAATCGCGTCGGAAGAGGCAACCGATTCCAACCCGATGTTCGATTGCAATTTCGAACCGATGTCCTAACACTTGCGAATGGTAACAAAAACATTATTTACTTCCAGTGAATCCATACCTCCTGCACACGTAGGTTGAGGGTGACTCCACGTTCGTCCAGTCTGGCACGTCAAGGAAGACTGACCCACGAGTTTGTAGTTTGGATTACACGTAAAGTTTGCGACGCTGCCTACTATGGTATCTGGGTAGGAAACTTGGCCGTTTGTTGGGGCATACAGAGCGCCGCAGTCTGGTATATTGTTGGAGGGAATAAAATATGCATTACCCTTCAAAAGCAAAACACTTAAACGAAATTAAATAATAATAATAATAATAATAATAATAATAATAATAATAATAGTAATACTAAATATTACCACCACCACTACTACTACTAACTACTACTACTACTACTACTACTACTACTACTACTACTACTACTACTACTACTACTACTACTACTACTACTACTACTACTACTCTACTACTACTACTACTACTAATATAATAATAATAATACATAAACATAGCTCAAACTATTATGATTGAAAACAAAGTCAAAATTTGTAAAATTATGTAACTTAAAAACAAGAACAACAATTTGTTACTATGCAAACTTTCAAAATCATAAAAGTGGTCTCCCGTGCTTGACTACTTAGCAATAGATACCAGCATTAAAGTTTGTTTGCATAATGTAATCATTAAGTATAAGATTGTCTTTTATTATAGTTGTTAACGGTTGTTTATATTTTAAATAATTAATTATAAATAAATGCGAACTAGTTTCACTATAACAATGTCATATTTTGTTTATTAGTTTTACTTAATACACACAAAACTATCACTACTAGTTATTAGCCATATATAGTTTATTATAATTATTATGATGAAGGATACTGTACCTTTAAACCTAAATAATAATGAGACAGTTTGACACTACGAATGAACTAAATGAACTGAATAATTTTGGAACGCCTCTAATTATATAACTGTAATGGTTGAACTAATTATTCCACACATTCTACCAAAGAACGAAATGTATTTACATGATTAAGCACACTGATTTTGTGCGACTTACACATGTTATTTTGTACTAAATCCCATGCTTTTTTCTACTTGCCTATTCTCTATATGTTGCACCGAACACACGAACACACGGGAGAATAATAAAGCAATACATGATATGATGGTCATGGTTGTTGAAAGTAAACGAATGGATTCGCCGTTTTAATAACCATTTAAAAATGAAATGATCGGTTGATCAATTGATTTAGTTACGTCTACTAATAAACAGATGTCGACAATGGCAATATAAAGAGATAATATGTCATAATGTAAAACGTTCGCCCTAGACGCCTTTACGAACTGTTTCTACTTTGGTGCATAAATCAGAGAACATCTCGAATACGAATTCATTCACATGGACGTTAATTTAATACATTTGAGGCGCGTCGTGGGAAATTCGGGCATAATGCAAGAGCGTAAAGTGTCGTCCTGGATCAGCCTATGCAGTCCGCGTTTATGGTATTTTCTGTTTAAAAAAAGTCTCTTTTAAACATAAATCCACTGTAGGCGGAAGGGTCGTCCCGGATTTTCCTAGGCTGATCCGGAGGACATTTTACGCACATGCTTTAAACCCAGATTTCCAACGACACGCCTCATTTCTATTTTTAAAACGGCAATCACGAATTTACCTATGTATCACACAATGAATATATAACCTTCAAAGCAGGTCGATGCGTTTCCGCTCCACCCTGTCCCATTCACACACGTTCTTAAAGCGGTCTGCCCGTTTGCCAATTTGTAGTTCGGATTACACGTGTACGTTACCACAGTGTCAATTGCTGCAGGTCCAGCTGGGGTTACGGTCCCATTAGTTACGGTCAGTGCTTCACAATCTGCAACATGTTAATGAACATAATAACACACATGTATTTTTAATCTGACATGATATTCGCTACTTTTTCTATACACACACAAAAATTATCGTTGTTAAACTGCACATAAACAACGCAAAAAGAAGTCCCGATTCTGGGCGGAGCATAGTAAAAAGTAGTTCCACTTACAATTGCAAAAATGATATGTCAAATCATGTTAGAATCGAAATAATTTTTGCATTATCGTTGTTTATCTGCCAATAAATAAATCTTTGTCGTTCTGGTGCGTGGCTATTGAACAACTCGGTCTAACGCACTCTCAGTTTAATTCCTAAGCATCAGAACTCCAAATAGTTGTTTCATGGCCGATAAACAACGATGAGTGGGAAATGATTTCTAAATTATACTATAAATGTATTTACTACACTTGTCTACATATCCATATTCGCAGTTTTAGTGTAGAACACATTAATGTACATGTACCTTAAATGATGATTAATACAACTTTTTATTTGTCTTATAATTTTACATAGTAAGATAGGTGCTCATTTTGTTAGAGTAATCTGTGAAAAATAAATCACCCGATCTCAATTACTTCATTGATTTTCAAATAGCCATTTCACCTGTAAGTTCGTGGATGTTATGCATTCGAGTCCGCGCACCCGCATAATATGCAACTGACGGAATGTTATCAACACATTTAAATTTAAATGGCTTCATCACTTACTATTTCATGTAACAAAACAGTTAACACGTAATGAAAAATATGTTATCTCATTGATGACGTCATAATATGGCAAAACTACGCCATTGATTTTATGTTTACATATCAAGTGATGAACTTTATATGCTGCTCAAAATCTTCGGATTACGTAAATAATGGAATGTTAAAAACCAAACCAATGTTAACAACTTTTCTTAATAATGAAAAAGTTGAAAACAGTGCATCATAATTTAATTAACTAATTTAAAAAACAAGGCTTTGATAGTGCTGCAAGCAATACAGGAGTCCCCTACCAGTGAAAACCCCTACTAATTAAACATTGTGCAATACTGTCAAATCGCCCTTTATCTGTATATGTACAAAGTTTCATATTCAAATTCCATAAATCACTGCAGTATTAAGTTTTTTTTTTCTATTTTAGTAACATTGACCAGACATTACGAGTTATCGAGTTACTTTTCAAAATATTAGAGTATTAAGTTTATTTATATGTTTAGTAACAGTCACGTGATCTTTGATCTCAGGTGAAAAATAAAAGGATTTGCATAATTCTCACATTGCTGTTGCTACGTATACGAAGTTTCATCAACGTGTCTTCAGTACTTTCCGAGTTAGCACAGGATCCAGGTTATGGGGACGGACGGACAGACACACAGACAGAACGACATACAGACAGATGGCAAACCTATAGTTCAATCTCTGTACCAAGTTTCATGGTCATATCTTATGTTCATTTTGAATTATTACAGTATTTAGTTTATTTCTATTTTTAATAACAGTCACGTGACCTTTAAGCTCTGGTAAAAAAATAAAAGTTCCTGCATAATCCTCACATTGCTGTTTTTATGTATACCCAGTTTCATCAAAATAAGTTCAGTACTATTAGAGTTATTGCAAGAACCAGGTTTTGGGGACGGACAGACAGACGGACGGACAAACATACGGACGAACAGATAGAGAGACACATAGACGGATGGCAAACCTATAGTTCAATCTTTGTACCAAGTTTCATGGTCATATCTTATGTACTTTTCGAATTATAACAGTATTTAGTTTATTTCTATTTTTAGTAACAGCCACGTGACCTTTGAGCTCTGGTAAAAAACAAGAAATGTCTTTAAAAAAAGACAATCGGCGTTGAAATTAATATTGAGATGTCATTTAAAGATTACCTAAACAGACGACCAAGATGATCGGTTACGTGACTTCTCAGATCCCAAATGTTTTGGTCCCCACCAATATTAGTGGACTTATTGGACTCCAGATTTTTCGGACACTATCAGAAAACTTCTCGTACCCAAAAGTTGATTTGAGATAAATTTTTAAATTTAAAAATTAAATAGAATTATAATTAATATCTATGCCGTGAATAAACCAATCATACAACTCCATGTTTCCACCAGTGATATATGAATAACCAAAATAATTTAGGGTAACATAATTGTTATCTGAATTTGTCAAGCCAATTTAACAAATTAACAATGTAAGCAAATAATTTCGGGAAAATTATTATGTATCAGACGAGTCTATATAGTTATTTATAGTACCGGTATATACCATTCATGTTAGTTATCTAATATAATAACGATTTGAAGTCAAATAAGCACGTACCCTGTGTATCTAAATAAAAAGCAATAGTCAGGGAACATTCAGTGATTTTTGAAATGTTAAGACTTTAGTTTTTAATAATGCAAACATAAAAATTCATTAAACTATGACGATTTAAAATTTTATCAGTAGAAATATGATATATCAAGGGTTCCTGTGTATAATTAGTATTGCAAATTGTGTATTCATGCTACGCGAATAATAATTCGACATATTCCGAATCTTCTTTCATAATATTTTCTCTATAGAAAATGTAGCATCTTTTTACAGATTAAATAACATCTACTGGAGAAGTTGATAGAAAGATGCAATTATAAATAATCGTTAATAAACCGTAACCACCATTTTAAATGAAATTAACAGTAAGTTTATAATATAAATTCCACACTTATTGACATTTTAAGGTTTATGATTCTCTGAACGCTATTATTCATGCATGTACGAGTATTTTAACACAGCTATACAGCCGTTGCTAGCTACGCGCGCTATTTTAGAATGCCACTACTTTTTGTGGACTGCGATGAACTCGCTAGAATCAATGGCTACATGGAACGGCAACTCTGTGAGTGAGATTTATGCATGGGAACATTGCACAATTGCTATTTATAGAGCGTAACGCTTATATAAATGTAGCCTAAACAAAATAGTTATTTCGTTACGTGAATGAATAAATCATTCTGTGTATGGCATACAATGAGAAAATACGTCCATAATTAGCCTCAGTTCTAGAGTATACGCGAGTATATGTTTATAATTTCATTTTAACCGCTTATGTAAACAATTATGTAAATTTGTATTCACCAAAAGTATGCAACAGTTATTGGTATACGTTAAACCGTTTGAAGTTTGCATTCCCTAGAATTAGAAAATGTGCCCAATTCTATTGGCATTCAATTTTCCCGCTGCATAATTATCGCAAGAAAATCTGGGTCAAAAGTGATCTTAGACAGCTACGCCGAATAATAGTTCCTGCATAATCCTCACATTGCCGTTTATATGTATACCAAGTTCCATCGAAATATCTTCAGTACTTTTTGAGTTATCGGAGGATCCAGTTTGTTTCAGTTTATTTCTATTTTTAGTAACAGTCACGTGACATTTGACCTCTGGTAAAAAAATAAAAGGTCGTGCATAATACTCACATTGCCGTTTATATGTATAACAAGTTTCATCGAAGTATCTTCAGTACTTTTTGAGTTATCGCAGGAACAATATTTTGCGGACGGACGGACTGACGGACAGACGGACAGACGGACGGACGGAGGGCAAACCTGTAGTCCCCTCCGGTGAAACACCGGTAGGGGACTATCAATGCTGTTATTTATCATTTAAACTTAAAATTTACGCATGTATTTGCTGTTATATGTCGGACAATTCTTAAGGCCAAATGTTCGAAGAATTTAGGACACGAGACGTTGCGTCATTGTATCGAAAATTACGTCACAGCATCATCCTCGAACTTGTAAGAGGCCACGAACTTATCGGAATAGATACTATGTATCTATATATACAACCATTCTCAACGCAGAGTCAGTTTATGTTTAGTTACAAGTTCTCTCCTGCAGTCGCAGCTTGAGTTTCACTTTGTTTATAATTGGAACAAAATACTGAACTCACTACAGTCAATATGGACAATGCTAATGTCAAGACACAACTTCGAAATTGAGTCTTAATACAATTCGTTGGCATGTCTTTTCCCATAAAATTGTTTGCTAGGTGCTACGATCCATTTATGTGTGTGCTTGCAATAATATATGCGTAATATATGTAATCGCAGTGAACAAACTTAATGCATCGAAGTATAAATCAACATGAATTATAAAAAAATCAATAACTACATACGAATTATATACGCGTGTATGTACAGTAATAGTGTCATCACACCGGAGCACGTCCTCACTACGTCCTCCACGTCTTGCAAGGACGTGGCAAGGACTTGCTGGGGCGTGGTTTGAACCGACAGATACGTAGTGGAGACCTGGTAGGGTCTTGATGGACTTGAAGGACGTGGAGCGGTTTTGGGCATGCTCAAAACATACGTGGTGAGGACGTGGAAGGAGCATGGAAGCAGTACGAACCTATCGGAAGCGTAGTAGGAACCGCATTGACGTAGTGATGACCTGGTAAGGACGCAGTGAGGAATTCTTGAGAGTGGCGCTGATGTATTGCGTACGCTTTGGGCCAAAAGTACATATACACACGGCAGCTAAATATAGATGTAACTGTTGTTATAAAATTGTACCCGCAGTTACACAATTATGACTGCAGTCATACATTTATAACAGCAGTTACATTTACAAATATAACTGCAGTTACAATTTATACCAAAGGTAAAAACGTATGACAGCTGTCATAAAATTATAACTGCAGTTACACTTTTTGTCTGAATCATTTTTTTACGAAATATTTATCTTTAAATTGATTTTATAATTTAAAAATCCATATTTAAATAAATAAATATGAATATTTGACAAATAGGCATTGTATAAGACGTAACTTAATTCGCCAAAAAGACTTAGAGCTTAAGTTTAGCATTTGGTCAGAACAATTTAACCGTGGGTATACTTTTATGACGACTGTCATTGTATGACTGTTGGTATGAATGATAACTGCAGTTATATTTGTAAATGTAACTGCCGTTACAAATTTATGAAGGCAGTCATAGAAGTGTAACTGCAGTAACAATTTTATAAGAACAGTTACATCTATATTTACCTAGCAGGCGTATATGTACTTTTGACCCAAATGGTACGCCAAACTGACCTGTTTCTGACGTGTCGACTGCAGACCACGCACTCGCTGCGTTCTCACTACGCTTGTAAGATGCGTCCGCATCACGCCCATCCCGTTCACATGGCGTCCGCACAAAAAACTTACCAAGACTGTTGCAGGTCCTCCCTAACGTTCGTACTGCGTTAGTGATAGGTTAGCGCCAGGTATGCCCCAGGATTTACTAGGTATGCACTGCTTCAGTACTGCGTAAATCCAATTTATTTGGAAAAATATAAAAGCTTGGGTAGAATAAACCGATTTGGGTTTTGCCACGAAAAGTTTAAACTCTACCCCAGCTGTTGTTAAAGGATTAATTTCCATTGATCGAAAATCACAAACATTACCACGTGCTCATTTGAATATCACAAACATCTTACACTTTTGTATGAAATTGTTTAACCGTTAAACACGTGTTATCCGAGTGCGATGATTGGTTAATATTGCAGATTATTTTGAACATGGTTGACATTTGTGGAAGCGTTTATTATCTCTTCATACATCGATGTTGGAATGATGGGCGAAAAGGATGCCATGTTTCAAATATGTTCTCCAAGGACAATATACCGTGAAAGAATGTCAGATTGCTTCTGTTATGCTGACCAGAAGGAAGCATATAAGCAGCGGAGGTCGAGGATTGCTGGGTCCGTGACTGTCTGAATGTGGACAGCAGATGTAAATTGTCCTTCCATGGCACCACATATGGCTAATACAAGACCACACCCTTACGAAAAATCAGGACGAAGTGAAGACTTGGAGAACCTATTACCCACGCGCTCTGGTGTGATGGGGCCATAACACGTGCCCAAGCTGTTTTCCTCAAAATCAGGGCTGCTCTTTTCCTAATATAAAACTTTCATATCGTTTGGCGTTATTTTAAGAACATCGTTGGTTGATAAATATAAAAACTAGTTGCCTGGTCGTGGGTAATTGTTCACTGGGCCCGTATTCACAAAAATTCTAAGTCTACATTTCAGACTTGAACTCAATAAAGGAATCAATATAGCGAACTGACCATTATGCAGATAACACAACAATCACTTTCATTCTAAAGTGTACTACACAAACACAGAGTTATATAAATTAAAACTAATTTTCTACCCGAAGAAATCTTACATTTTCAGCTATTTGAGTCTGAGTCTAGGTTTCAGTCTCTAAATGTTTGTGAATACGAATTCAGGTTTGAGACAAATAAATGTACGTACGGCAAGTCGGTTGTGTTCCGTTCCAACCACTGGTGGAGCAGGTTCTTGTTGCAGTCCCAACTGGGATGAAGTTCGTATTGCATGTATAGGTCGTGATGTGGCCAATGGAGAACGTCCCAGAAAGGGCGTTCACGTTTCCATTTGGTATATTAAGTAGGGCAGCGCACTCTGAAAAAACAACAACGTTGTTTAATTATAATTTTATCCTGAAACGTCGAAAGATAAATTGCATTGACTGATTTCACGTGTTGTTGTTGACATTTTCCACAATTATAGTTGTATTTTTAAAAAAAACATGCAGTTTAATGGCATACATTTAATGGGACTGGTTCACATATATTTTTTTAATATACCATTAAATGTCTAAATTGGAAAACGTAAAGCATGGGAACAAAAGAACTCAAGTTTTATAACCAAAAAAAAGCATAACAATTTAAAAATTGCGACGTCACTGGGGTCTGAACCTACGACCTTCAGATCAAAAGTCTGACGCGCAAACCGCTCGGCTTTTCTGTTTTATGTAATGTTTATGTTATGTAAGTAATTATCGTGTTTTCAACAATTTTAAAGAAAGCAACTAAAGGTACACTCGAAATATTTCATCGTTTCGCGTTGCAAACGCTTGATAAATTTAACCATTTCAACTAATGATTACATATCAATCAATTATATGTGTCTACGTTAGTGATGCTATTTCGCTCCTATATATACATTTCAACTAATGATTACATATCAATCAATTATATGTGTCTACGTTAGTGATGCTTTTTCGCTCATATATATACAGTTTGATTGTACTTAAGAATGTGTGACAAAAATGTTGGAAATTGTAAATTCGTCAGTTTGTGAACAGGTCCCATTAAATATCAAGTAAGAATTAAAATGGCAAGTGTGATCGATTTTATCATTCCATACTATGAATAACTGTTCCACTAAAAAAAATTCAACACACAGTGTGATACGGGAAATATCTTAGCCATCAAAAGTGAAAACATACAATGTAGTTTCCTTAATATAGCCGAATTTTGTCTGTTTGTTTAGGGTTTTACCCGTTTATTTTATACTGGAATTATAGTAACACAAGTCTTGTATTGTTCCCTATAGGCTAGACATATATTGTTCTGTACTTATCGAATGACTTAAGACTTAAAATTGTATTACTTAAATGAAGTTAATCTACATTCCTGTCAAGCTTGCGTAACTGATGTCAAATAAAACTAATGGTAACAAACTGTATTGTTTACCTTAAAACACTCTAACTGTTGTGCCTTTTTGAAACCATATAAATATCTATATATTTAAAATATTTAAATGTAATATTGTACATGTCACATGTCGTGTATGTTTTCATTGTCTGTTTGGATAACGATAAGTTTGTAATGCTTAAGTTAAATAAATATTATGTTCTGTTCTGTTCTACTCAGTGTTATTCGTGTAATAACAATATGCGGAAGGCAATGGCAATAGCACAACATAAAAACATGTGTTGGTGTAAAAAATATGCCCACATACACGTAATTCAAATCAGCACATTACGTACATCTTAATGAAAACAATTACATCCCAAATACAATGTGTCCGAGAAATGTTTAACGTATGAAAAGTATTATGCATATTAACGTAATTATATAAAGTGTTCAAATAAAACACCATATAACCTTTGAACTCACAGTTAGCTCTGTGTGGAACTCGTCTGAGTCCAATTGACAAAAAAACATCTGACATTCTCAGCTTCTTATTAATATGTTATAACACAACATGAAAATAAAAGCAATATTCTAACATGATACTCTCTAAGTTTTCTATAGGCAAAGAACAAAATTAGCGCTGTTAAACTACCCAATAAACAACGCAAAATGTAGTCCCGATTCTGAGCGGAGCATAGTAAAATGAAGTTCTCATTACAATTACAAAAATAGTTATTAAATCATGTTAGAATCGAAATAATTTTTGCATTATCGTTGTTTATCGGCCAATAAACAACTCTTTGTCGTTCTGATGCGTGGCTATTAAACCAATTGAGCTAACGCCCTCGTGGTTTAATTCCAACGCATCAGAACTCAAAATTGTTGTTTATTGGCCGATAAACAACGATAAATCGAAAATTATTACTTAATTACATTTGCTTTTTGAAATTGATATAATATTGATACTCGTATCAATCATATCCGTTTATTCTGGACACAATTTTAATCGAGACATGGTTCTAAGTTCGAAATCTAAAGATATTTCATTACAAGTAACAAATGGCCCCGATACTTTTACGCACGCCAGTTATATACCTGGTAGACTGGTAAGTGCAACCTGTTGAATAAAACCAAATTTAGAAGTGGTGTGGGAAAACCGGGCTTAATGCATGTGCGTAAAGTGTCGTCCCGGATCAGTCTGTGCAATCCGAACAGGCTAATCCAAGACGGCACTTTCCGCTTTTATGGTATCTTCTGTTTCAAGTAAGTCTCTTCTAAACATACATCCACTGTAAATGGAAAGTGCCGTCCTGGACTAGCCTGTGGGGAATGCACAGGCTGATCCGGGACGACACATTACGCACATGCATTAAGCCCGTTTTTCCCACGACATACATTACGTATTTTTTAGCAAATAAGAATACATAAACGTGCATACTACACTCGGGAATCATTCCCACCCAACCAGTTCCAGATTGGCATTCCATTTGTAAGTCACCCACGGGTATTAATGCTGTATTGCAGCTAAATGTTGTGTTGCCACCATCGGGAGTAACAGTGGTACTGGCGGTCCCTGACGATCCTCCTGTGATATCCGGTAGCTTTTTACACCCTGAAGAGCATAATTGCAATACGTAATAACGCAGTATACACTAATATTGATCGTTTAAATTATTGAGAAGACTAACGAGTCAAAAAAATATGAAGTTATATACAATACAAAAACTATCTTAAAGAAGATATTCGGAGTCTATGGTATTTTTGGTGAAATTAAGGAAAGTAGATTGAACTTTCTACATAAATAAATTTAAAACTGACAAATGTTTAACTTGGTTGTGTTTTGTTTTCACGTATAATTCACTTATCGGTCTCATGACTTTATTCGAAAAACACACTACGCTCACATACTAAATCATACTTTACTCGTCCTAACGTAACATATATATAATTTTACTTTAGTTTGAGTGTTGCTGTTTTTTTTGTAACATTAACAATAGATCTGCTCTTCAATTTCTTAAGGATTAAAACAGTATTCAAGAGAATGAGTGTAACGCAGAAAATAATGCGTAGGTGGTATATAAATACATACAAAGAGCATCTGTACAAATATACGGCACTGGTAGTATTTAATTAACTACATTTCTATTCGAAGAATGCACACGCATTCAATTGTTAAAAAAATAATTAAATATTGATAGCTGACTAGATACCTCGTTTTGTTGTAAATAATATGCCAACAACGATATTAAAGTGTGCCGAGTTTCTTGCCCGTGCTATTGTATATCGTTTCTTGAAAGCCGGAAGGTGTCATCAGCGTATGTGCAAGGAAGGCCGATAGCCCTTCTGGTTTTCAATGGACGATATAGAGTCAGACTGTCCGGGCCCACGATAATTTTTTTTGCGAGTAGTGGGTCAAGCAATATACGCCGTTCACGCGGCTACGGTCCAATATTTAGGGACATAAAAAAAATGAATTCCCGAAAAGTTGTAACATAATTTACGGCAACATATGGTACAATATATTCTGCATACATCTATGTTCTGTACGGGCTAATACATTAAATTTTTATTTATTTGGGATATTAATCGCTGACTTATTTGAAACTTAGATATTAAACTATATTAATTATTCATAATTAGAAGGAATATCTGTTTGTAGACTGATGTTTATACAATCAATACAATCAATAATTGTGTTGCTGAGGACTTAATTGTAATTAACTGAGAAGCTTAACTGAGAAGACCATGCTCCAGTAGAGTACACAGTTTGCACCATGGTTCAAGTAAACAGGACCCTGATGGTGTCAATTGTATCACACCGTAGTACGGGCTCCGTATCAGCGAGTGCACCACTTTCCAGCGAAGACAAAAAAAGGATAGACGGTGGGTTTGTATATATTGTTTTTTTTTTACGTTTTTGCTTTGATTTTAAAAAAAATAATAGTATATAAAGATGTCAGAAGCAATAAAGAGTCATCACAGAAAATATAAAGTTACAGAACCTTATATTTTCCAAGAAAAGGCGAGTTAAAATCGAACAGTAAGTGTTTTCGAGGTATTTTGTCAAGTTTATATAGTTTTATCGCAGCAAATAGCTTATTTCGCAAAAATCTAAATAGACAGACTTCTTGCGCATTGTTCCGCCAGTAATCACACCATTTTTCAGAACTGTTCATTGTTTTATATTAGAGATATAACGTCATGAAGTGATGGGGTGTACAAAAAATGGCACCAGTTATCAGCGATTTCATGTTTTTACCGGCACCAGTGATCAGCGAAATTGCATGTAGTTACAAATTTAAGCATTTGTAACAAATTTATCATTAAATATTAATTTAGACACATCACACATCTATTGGTTATCATATTCCGCCCCAGAGACATGTGTGTTCGTCCGAACGTGCGTACAAATTGGTTGTTTTACTCCATGTAAAGTATAGATATTATGTGATACACACACATACACGCACTCACACACACACACAGATCCGCCCCAGTAGTGGTGTATGGTGTATAGATAAGCAATTACCATATATCGTGTCACAAGTTGCTATTGAACCGGCGCATATGCGGGATATTGTAGGTTTAAAAACAGTAAACACATTAGGTGATATGTTGGTGTCCCAATATTAAGGGACACACAACATTCAATTTTCAAAAGTGTCCAAATATTAAGGGACATGAAAAATAAGTATTTTCCCCCAAATTAGGGGTGTCTCAATATTTAGGGTGTCCCTATACTGAGGGTCGTTACAATACATATAGTGTACGAATATAGAAAGGGCACTTGAAAGTTGTATTGATTTACTTAGTGAAAAAATAACATGTTGCACCCTTTCTTTTTTTTGGCCAGTGTTGTGCGAATATTTTCAAATTAGCCCACGCAATATTATGATTTATAATATGACTTATAAATAAACGTTATTTGATTGGCTCAGCGACACACCTTTGAAAGAAAATCATACATGATGTTGCACAGTTTTTACCTCACCTGTGCAAATATCAGATGATATTGCACAGTAACTAAAAATAGCTTATTTGGAATCACAATAAAAGTGCGAATTTTGCCGAGGCTCGTTTCGTTCCATTACTTATTAACCCGAAGTACGAGTCGGTCATACTCGTGCAGCGAAACAGTGATCTCCCGTTAAAATCAAAATAAGGGAAGTAACCGAGTTATATATTTTTGTTGTGATTATTATTTTGAAACAAATAACTGTGTGTTGTTCTTTAAACTTAAAACTCCATCAGCTGTCATGTATTTTATAAGTCATATAATTAAACAAGCATGGACTTTTTAGCTGTGCAATATCATGTGATGGTGCACAGCAAAATCCATATCGACTGTCGCCTCATTCAAAATTGATTTTGCTGTGCACCGTCAAATGATATTGCACAGCTCAAATGTCCATATTTGTATGATATTCATTTAGGACTACTGGCTAGAAAATTTTTCCAACATTTGATTGGATATTGAGAAAGTTCAAAAGTTGGGTTAGACAGCTACACCGAATTACATAAAAAAATATGTATTTGACCAAAAAGCACTAATACAATTCCGCAAACATAAATCTAATTGCGGATCTGGTTTACCCCATCGCATACTCAGTAATATATATTTGGAGAATAACATATACTATATGAACTATATTTTTCTACATTATATATACTACATACAATTTATAAACTATATTTTTTACTAATAATCTATCCGCCACTTACCGCACGTGGGTGTCGGGTCGTCCCATCCAGTTGATTTGCACGTGCGTGTGGTAGCATTTCCAATAATTTCAAAACTGGTGTTACACTGGTACGTGACTTGACCATTAATTGCAACGGTTCCCGCGGAAGGGTTTAATGACCCATCAGTGGGAGGCGTTGGCAAGTTGCATTCTTTAATGGTACAAAATAACAGATATTTTGACAAATATTGGAATTAAACGTACAATAGAGTTAGTAGAGAGTAAATTAAGTCCCTTAAATGTTTATATAATGTGTGTTTATTTCAAAGCGTATTGTTTTGACACAAGGACTCTTCATTTCTGTATAAAACTAAAACGATTTAATATCGAATATGTATCGACTATGACACAGGGTAATGTGTAAATATATCATACAAAGGTCTTACGGTCATTAAAATGTTTTGTTTGTTATAAAACGCCCAATATTTATTTAAACAAAAAGAAATCAAACACATGAAAAGAGCACTAAAATGTGTTCCAGAGATGCTTAAAGGGGCGTATGGTCGGTAGATGGATAAAAGATTTGCAAAACTAAAGTTTGTTGACAGATAACTTATATTAAAGCATTGTACATTCCAACTGCCTTGTTTCTGTAAAAATTTGATAAATATAAAATTATACAATTGTTATATGTTAAAATTGTGTATCCAAAAACATTTTGGGAGTTTGTATATACTCTTTTTTCTTAACGATTTCACCGATATATTATTGCTACTAGAAAAATAATTCGAGAAAACATGGGAATACATTTGTATGGCTTGTTTTGATATGCGTCTATATTTATGGGAAATACCATCGATATATCCCTTTAAAGTAAACTTAAATTAATTTAAATTTAGAAGCATGCAATACCGCACGTGGGCGCATTTCCACTCCAGCCCGTGTCCGATGTACACGTCCTTTCGGTGACACCATTTAATGTGAATTTGGCCCCACACGAATAGGTGGCTTTGGCGTCTATCTTTGTTCCTGTTACATTGACCGATCCTCCGGGGATATCGCTGAGTGTTTCGCAATCTGATGGAAACAACACATACGTATCATTTAAACAATAAGTATTTGCTGACCACATTTTATTGTATCTTAATTTGTGAAAAAAAAATCGATTTCGCATTAATGCATTGATCAATTTATTCGCTGTAAGTGTAAATATATAATAAACGTGTAAGTACATAAATATTGTTACTTATTATTAAGAAAAATTAATAAATAAGTAAATGTCTGTTCATATATATCAATATGTTTGTTACGTGGCATTCAACACATTTTTCATGCATGTTTCTATTAAATAACAGAAAACGATTAAAGTATCGATGTTTTAGTGGAAACTGTATAGCTTGTATATGTTTTGTAAGAGTTTTCTTATTATATCACGAATGGAAGGTCTCTATTTGTGCTTCACAGTTTCAAAAATACAACCATTTACCACAAGTTGGTTCAGCGGGGTCCCATCCACTGCCGTCTGTGCACGTGCTGGTACCCGTGCGTGACACTATTAATTTGGTAGCGCATGCGAAAGTAGCCGTAGAGCCGGCGAGATTCCCAGATGTCGTTGTAACGGTGCCGTTGTTTATTGTTGGTGGGCCACAATCTTTAGTGGAATAATAGATGGGCATTTTAATAATTGTTAAATATATCATAAAATGTTGTATTATCAAAAACTATTTGACGTGAGTATGCGCCTCATGTCACAGGACAGTAATACATAACAACTTAAGTGTACTTGTATCTTATTTATTCCCCTTAAGATCATTTTCTTAAATGAAATATTTCAACAACTCTAAATAATCTGAATCTGTTTACAGCTAAGCCAACAAGTGTACAAATTATGTTGATAATAAATAGATTAAACACCGAACGCAATGTCGTATAACGCAATGAATATTAGGTTAAGGTTAAGTTTTTATTCAAAATGTTTCCTAAATACTGTCACTAGTGAAATGAAAAACAACAACAACACAACAACATGTAACAAATTAAACAAACGTTACAGAGGCTACAAACAAACAAACAAAAAGAAATAAAAGTCATATCATTTGCACTAAAGTGAAATTAGAGGAAATAATGTTCATTATTTGCACCGTATGTCATGAAATTGAAATTTGTTTCCTGAAATGAGCTGTGATTTAGGATTTAGCATATAGCTTCAATAGTGTAAAATGTGAAATACTAATAGTATAAAATTTTAATTCAAAAGTGAATAGTGGAAAACGGTGATTTAAAAAACGGTAATATTATTTTAGCAAGAACTATTTTAATGAAAGAAAACTTATATTTAGATCGCGACGGACCTTTTCGGCATATCAATATCAGTAAAGTAGCTACATAATGAGTCGAGGAGTGACTTGTAAACTAACTTGGCATGATGCACTAAAACACAATTTTTTTTCTATATACATGTAATGCTTGGTGTGCACTACCGTCAATTTTACATATTTAGCATTATTATTAGCGTATGCCTAATGTACATGTACTGTTTTGATAAGTACGGCCGGGTACCAGACTAGTGGTTATATATCAAATAACTATCTCTCATTGGCTTGAAGAATTATGTTTCAATACAAATAAATATCCAGACAGCGTTAGCGTACAGTACAGTTGTTTGAAGGATTGTGAGTCAATATGATGATATGCATAAGTATGTATTTCTTCTGACATCTAGAAGATAGGGGCTTTTTCTTATTAACATACATGGACATTATGCATATGTACTTAATATGGAAGTTATATCTGTCAGAAAATACCGGACTTCGCAACATATTGTCCTGAAGTAATAACGCGACATTTTTCAACTCATTTTCTTCAAATTTCGATATTTGGTAAACATATGGACACGGAATTTTTAGAAATTATGAGGGCAAGAAATATTCAATTCTCGCGTCAGTAAGTTATGTTTGCGATCAAAGATGCGACACGTATTTCGTATTCGTAATTGTATGTAGCCGAATTGACCTTGTAGACACAGGATCCCATAGATTGTGTTCTGTAACCTTAATGCAAACATGACGACATGTAGCGTAAACCCCATTTAAACAATGCACATGCTAGTTACATGATCTGTAAAACAGTTATTCAAGGTAAAACATTTTAAAATTATTCAACAATTATAAACATGTATATATGGAAAAACATATATATTGATATTAACCGGTGACTTACCAAACAGACACTGCGTTTGAGTTGCGTTTAAGCCATAGCCAGTGTCACAGGTGCAATTATTAGTGCCACTGATATCGCAGATACTCTTGGCGTCAAGTGCAGTGCAGGTATCATTAGTCGTACAGTCTTAAATACAACAATAAAACGATATATTCAGGCCAATGCACAATTGCCTTCGATTCACACAGGAAGCATTTTGATATTTGGTGTTGCCCTATTGTTTGTCAATAGTGGCGTGCATAACAAAATTAGCCAACAATAACACTAGCATTTACAAAAGAATCATAATTATTACCTTAGTAAACATGTATTTAAAACATGCCTTTATATAATTATAAATATCTTATTATAATTTTAACATTAAAATATATTACTTAATATAAATATTAAACTGCAACACAAACATGTTAATTTAGAAACTGGAAATAAAAAACAAACTATTTGAAATAGTACGTGTATATTACTTGTTTCTGGTATTGTCAGGGCAAACACTTGGAAACTATGTAAGCCAATGATCCAAACGAAAGCGAAAACAGTTAAATTGTCCATCATTCTGCTAGTCCCATTTGTAAGCGTTAACTGTCGAGACACTTAAATAACATAATGATACTCAATTTAGAGGCATTTGACTGATGTAAAGTAGGTACTATTGTTTAAATGTACACCGTATTGTAC